>ML675633.1:1089442-1243188 GCA_007922155.1 Mesoclemmys tuberculata | reverse complement strand
GTGTGTGTGTGTGTGTGTGTGTGTGTGTGTGTGTGTGTGTGTGTGTGTGTGTGTGTGTGTGTGTTAGCCACAAAACTAGGCAATGATTTCAATACTTTCTTTTACAATTCCTATTGGCCTCCCACCCTAGACTGCAAATCTAGTAAAATTAGACATTTTGACTGAGAATATTCATGCACAAACCTACTTGATTTTAAAAAAAACAAAACATCTGCTTGCAAAAGCGTCATCATGGAGAGAATGAAAGAAGTTCTTTAAAGGATCTGATCCAAATCTTGTTTAAGTCAATGAGAATCTTGACTCAGAGCCTAAGAACATAATAGTATAGAATAAAAAGCCCTAATCCTGCAGATTTATGTATATGCTCAACTTTAAATATATGAGTAGTCCACTTAAACTCAAGAAGACTACACATGCCATTAAAGTTAACCCACTCTGGTAAGTATCTGCAGGGTCTTTGTGACCTCCATTATTTGTTTGTGGGCTGGACTGGCTATGTTTGTTTATGTTAATAAACACCTCAGGGCTTGTCTATATGGAGAGTTTGAAATGGGAGTAATAGCACACTTCAAAACTTTTAATGCATGGTAGCAGGGTCCAGATGGCAACTTAGAGTGCTGCAGACTTAGTGCATTGTAGCGGCTTACTTACTGCGCCCTACTGTTCTATCCAGACAAGCCCTATGCCTTTCTGAAATAGCTAGTAACATAGCAGCACCATATTTCCCTTATTATTGCAGAGGTTTAGTTGCAATCAGTTCAGCTGTAGTAACTTCAGGACTTTCAGCAGAACTCCTTGTTTTCAGCTGCTCGTAATTTTCTGAAAAATCCTCTTCCTAGGCTGAAATTTTCCAGCTGCTCCTCAGCTCACAGGGTAACTGTTTTAGGAACATTGGAGCAAAATCTCTGTAACCACTTTTACATTGTTAAAAAGGGGGTTCATCCAAAGCCCATTGAAGCCATTGCAAAAACTCTCATTGACTTCAATGGGCCTTGGATCAGGTGCTCGTTGTGGGGATCAGGTGCTAGCTCTCTTCTGTACTGTATATAAATTTTTCAGTTTTTGTGAGTGGATAATAAATTCTCCAGGAGGGACCCTTTCTACGGCATGATTTATAAACTCCACAGGAATAACCTGTACCTCCTTTTTCTGGGGCAGTTTCATTTAATCCCCAGAACTACAGTGATAATAACTCAATTTCTCTATGTACAAATGGTATATAACCAATAGCTTATGTCAAATGTGAACAGACTCATTAAACTTTCTTCTGACAGTAATAATCTAAATGACTTCCCCTTCAAGAAAAATTGCATCCTTAAGCAAAGAAGAAAGTAGAGCAAAACCAAATTAAAATCAGTGTTCTGCAGCCCTATCTCCATATGATTGAGCAATAGGGATGAATTGGTCAGGTGATAGGAATAGAAGCTGGAACAGCTGGAGTTTCCAAAAAAAGAAGAAAAAAGGCTGATGTGCATCATTCTCAACCACTAGTAATCGGGGCTATAAAGTGTAGAGGTGGGTCTGCTAAAAGACTGCTGAGACCTGACAATGAGATTAAGAGGCAAAGTTTTAAGCTATTATGATACCTGTATCACAATTGCTTCTGATCCCCTGAGATGATTTAGTTGGAGTTGGTTCTGCTTTGAGCAGGGTGTTGGACTAGATGACCTCCTGAGGTCCCTTCCAACCGTACTCTTCTATGATTCTATGATTCTGTGAAAAGGCTGTGTTTGATAATCCAGGGAACCTTCAAGAGAGGCGATGTGGAAGAGCCCTTTTCATGAACACAGGTTTAGCAGGTGACTGCACTAGTGGTGCTGGCCTAGAAAGTCGGGCATGGTGTCCAAAAGACAAGACTGGGGTTGACTAAGAGTGGACTGTTGCTGACTTTTCATCTGGTGACACCAAAGTTCTCTCAAGTCCAGTTGTTGCCAGTCCATACTGGCTAAATTAAAAGAGAAAGCTGTCATCAGTTGCCAAGTTTAGATCAGGATACAGAGTTAGTAAGAGCCTAGCAGAGTTAGAATCTGCAGGCTCTTTATATTGCCACCCATGTCAGACAATGGATGCTGACACTGCAGAGGAGGATGGGCAAATGTTCCTCTTATTAGCTGACTCGTATTTAAGGTGTCCAGATGCAACAGCTTTAGGTAATACGCCAGTGAATTTTTAAGAAACGTGTTTACTGCATTCGGACAGACAGCCAGTCATATCAGGCACTGGTCCTCAATTCACATCTAAGGATTTTCACACATTGTTAAAGAAAAATGATATAAACACACGCATAAAAACCCATCAGCTGTTTACTACCCTGCATCAAACAGGCTGGGAGAGGTCTTGATGCAACCACTGAAAAGAGTAAGGCAAACATACAGACACAGGGATGAGCCAGTATATGCAAAATGTTTTCTTTTCTTCATATGCTACTCTTCTAACAAGGCAGAAAAGCCATAATGAGTTGTTTTGTAAACACCTTCTCAGAATCAGATATTCTCTCAAGAGCTCAGACCGCAAATAGCGAAATATTTGTAAGAAAAGCACAAGATAAACAACTAAAAGAACATGAAAGCAAATTAATAAAATTTTCTCCTACACAGGTGTTAGCCAAAGATAAGAGGGAAGGAGAGAAGAGAAAGTGGAATAAAGTTGCAATAAAAAATGTATTGTGTTCAGACATATGGTGTGATTGCAAGTGGTCAAGAGATTAGGAGACATGTAAATCAGTTATAGTTTGTCAAGGATAAAATGTTATCATGCTGAAAAATCTGGAAATAGTATATGTGAGGGAAACTTTTGAAACAACACTTTTGCCTTGTCCTGATATGGAAGGTATGTTTGCAGTTGGACAACGTAGAGAGCTTTCACCAGATGTTAAAGCTGCATCAAGGTCTCCATAGAGTACAGTCTCTGGGCCAGCTCCTCAGCTGCTGTTGCTCTCCTGCAGTCATTTTGAAGCCAGGATGAAGTCAATGGAGCTGTGCTAATTTATACCAGCTGAGGATCTGGCCCACAGTTTTGAACAATACTTCCTAATTTAGAATTTTGTCCAAAAGTATCAGAAAATCCTAAATGGCTCCACTGATAAAAAGAGAGACAGGGAGGAAAGGAATGGAGAGACTTAATTTGCGAAGAAGAAAAATCTATTATTGGTGCATGTTTGACCTGGGGAAGTTATTTTTTACAATGGTTAATTATAACACCAGGGGCTTTGTGTGTTAGTGTCAGCGAAACATGCATGAGAATAGTCAAAAGATGGAACAATATTCAAGCTTGCATCTGCTTTTAATTAACTGGTCTGGAGACAGGGTGCAAAAGAGCATATAGGGTGAACTGAGTGAAAGCTGGTTAAATTCCTAATTCCATCTCTCATTTTTCTATGAGTGATTAAAAATTAAACAGCATGTTTAAGAAAGTCAAACAGCTGTGTGATTCTTCACTACAGAGCACTTAACACATTCTTAGACCTGCTTCTGACCCCACTGAAATCAATGTGAATGTAAGACTGGATCAGACCAGTGGTCCACCTAGCCCAGTATTCTGTCTTCTGACAGTGGCCAGTGCCTGATGCTTCAGTGAGAAGGAACAGAACAGGGCAATTTTCATATGATTCATCCCCTGTCAGCCAGTCCCATCATCTGGCAGTCAGAGCTTTAAGGACACCCAGAGCATGAGGTTACATCCCTGACCATACTGGCTAATATCCATTGATAGACTTAGAATCATAGAATCGCAGGACTGGAAAGGACTTCAAGAGGTGATCTAGTCTACTCCCCTGCAGTTATGGGATGACCAAGCATTATCTAGACCATACCTGATAGATGTTTGTCTAACCTGCTCTTAAATTGCCTAGGGAAGTTGTGGAATCTCTGTCATTGGAGATTTTTATTTCAGTGCTTAACTATCCTGACAGTTGCCAAGTTTTTTCCTAACGTCCATGCTAAACCGCCTTTGTTGCAATTTAAGCCCATTGCTTCTTGATCTATCCTCAGAGATTAAGGAGAACAATTTTTCTCCCTCCTGCTTGTAACAACCTTTTATGTATTTGAAAACTATTATCATGTCCCCTCTCAGTCTTCTTTTCTCCACACTAAACAAACCCAGTTTTTTCAATCTTCCCTCATAGGTCATGTTAGCTAGACCTTTAATTGTTTTTGTTGCTCTTCTCTGAACTTTTTCCAATTTGTCCACATATTTCCTGAAATGTGTTGCCCCGAATTGGACACAATACTCCAGTGAGGACTAATCAGTGCGGAGTAGAGAAGAAGAATTATTTTTCATGTCTTGCTTACAACACTCCTGCTAATGTATCCCAGAATGATTTTTGCTTTTTTGCAACAGTGGCTATGTCTATACTGATGGCGGCAAATTCGCTGCCGTCAGATTGATGTCTCTGGATCAACTGAGCAGTCTGTCATTTCTCATTTTGTATGTGTGCAACTGATTGTTCCTTCCTAAGTGGAGTACTTTGCATTTGTCCTTATTGAATTTTATCCTATTTACTTCAGACCATTCCTGCAGTTTGTCCAGATTATTTTGAATGTTAATCCTATCTTCCAAAGCACTTGAAACCCCACCAGCTTTGCATTGTCTGCAAACTTTATAAGTGTACTCTCTATACCATTATCTAAATCATTGATGAAGATATTTAACAGATCTGGACCCAGAACTGATCTCTGTGGGACCCCACTCGATATGCCCTTCCAATTTGATTGTGAACCACTGATAACTGTTCTCTGGGAATGATTTTCCAACTGTTATGCAACTTATAGTAGCTCCATTTAGGTTTATTTCTCTAGTTTGTTTATAAGGTCATGCAAGAGAGTATCAAAAGCCTTACTAAAGTTAAGATAAATCAAATCTACCGCTTCCTTCCCAATCCTCAAGAATTGTTACCCTGTCAAAGAAAGCTATCAGGTTGGTTTGACACAATTTGTTCTTGACAAATGTATGCTCACTGTTACTTATCACCTTATTATCTTGTAGGTGTTTGCAAATTGATTGCTTAGTTATATGCTCCATTATCTTTCCGGGCAATGGCTTATCCTCCATGAATTTATCTAATTCTTTTGGGAATGCAGTTATACTTTTGGCCTTCACAACATCCCTGACGATGAGTTCCACAGGCTGACTGTGCAGTGTGTGAAGAAGTACTTCCTTTTGATTATTTAAATCCTACTGCCTATTAATTTCATTTGGTGCCCCTTGGCTCTTGTTTTATGTGAAGGGGTAAATAACACTTCTTTAGGCACTTTCTCCACACCATTGATGATATTATAGTCCTCTATCATATCCCCTCTTAGTCATCTCTATTCCAAGATGAACAGTCTCAGTTTTTTTGATGTCTCCTCATACAGAAGTTGTTCCACACCCTTAATCATTTTTGTTGCCCTTCTCTGTATCTTTTAAATTTCTAATATATCTTTGTTGAGATGGGGTGACCAGAACTGCACATAGTATTAAGAGTGTGGGTGTAGCATAGATTCATATAGAGGCATTATGATATTTATTGTCTTACTAGCTATCCCTTTCATAATGGTTCCTAACATTGCTTGAGTTTTTTTTTTTTTTTGGTCTGCTACTGCAGATTCAGTGTGTGTTTTCCAAGACTTATCCTCAGTGACTCCAAGATCTCTTCCTTGAGTGTAACAGCTACTTTAGAACTCATCATTTTGTATGCACAGTTGGAATTATTTCTCCAATTTGTATTACTTTGTGTTTATCAACACTGAATTTTTATCTGCCATTTTGTCCAGTCACCCTGTTTTCTGAGATCCTTTTGTAACCCTTTGCAGTCTGCTTTGGACTTAACTATCTTGAGTAATTTAGTGTCATCTGAAAACTTTGTCACCACATTATTTACCTCTTTTTCCAGATAATTTCTGAATATGCTGAACAGCACAGTCCCAGTGCAGATCCCTGGAGGACACCACTATTTACTTTTTTCAATTCTGAAAACTGACCATTTATTTATTGCTGACCTTTGTTTCCTATCTTTTAACCAGTAACTGATCCATTAGAGGACCTTTCCTCTTATCCCATGACTA
The DNA here is from genome assembly GCA_007922155.1 of Mesoclemmys tuberculata. Taxonomy (NCBI): domain Eukaryota; kingdom Metazoa; phylum Chordata; order Testudines; family Chelidae; genus Mesoclemmys; species Mesoclemmys tuberculata. The sequence goes on along the minus strand of ML675633.1, from coordinate 1,237,144 downwards.
CCTACTATGCTTAAGAGCCTTTGGTGAAGGACCTTGTCATAGGCTTTCTGAAAATCCAAGTACTCTATATCCACTGGAACAACTTGTCCACGTTTGCTGACCCTTTCAAAGAATTCTAATAGATTGGTGAGACATCATTTCCCTTTACAAAAGCCATGTTGACTCTTTCCCAACAAATCATATTCATCCATGTGTCTGGTAATTCTTTTCTTCACTATAGTTGCAAACAATTTGAATGATACTGAAGTTAGGTTTATTGGCCTGTAATTACCAGGATCATCTCTGGAACCTTTTATAAAAAATGGCATCACATTAGCTATCCTCCAGTCACTTCGTAGAGAAGTTAATTTAAGTGATAGGTTACACACCACTGTTAGTGGTTCTGCAATTTTACATTTGAGTTCCTTCAGAATTCTTGGGTGAATACCATCTGGTCCTACTGATTTACTATTGTTTAATTTATCAATTTGTTCCAAAACTTCCACTGTTCACACCTCAATCCAGGACAGTTCCTCATATTCTTCACCTGAAGGGCTCAGGTGTAAGAATCTCCCTCACATCCTCTGCAGTGAAGACCAATACAAAGAATTCATTTAGCTTCTCCATAATGGCTTTGTCTTCCTTGAGTTCTCTTTTAGCACCTTGATCATCCAGTGGCCCCACTGATTCTTTGGCAGATTTCCTGCTTCTGATGTACTTTTTTTTTTTTTTTTTTGCTTTATAGGCTCCTCCTTTCCCAAAAGGTTCCCTCCTTCTACATGATCATCTCATGCACACATTGAGACCTGAAGTTCTGCCTGTCTAACTTACACATGGATCTGGAAGCAGTTCATAGAATGCTACCATGGGGGTTCTGGAGTTTAATCTCTTACCTAGCAGCCTAAATTTGGCATCTAGGAACTCTCTTCTACTTTTCCCTGTGTCACTGGTACCTACATGTACCACAATCACCAGATCCTCCACAGCACTGCAAATAAGGATGTCTTGAGAGATCAACAATCTTTTCACCTAGCAAGCGATTCACCATGTGGTTCCCTCACTCATCACAATCCCAACTATCTAAACTTCTAATGATCAAATCCCCCATTACTATTATCTGTCTCTTCCTAATAACTGGGGTTTCCTCCTTCAAGGTTATCCTCAGTCTGAGAGGATACCATGAGATCATCTGGAAGGAGAGTCCTAATTATGGGATCATTTCCCTCCACTCCAGTTTGATTTTCTTTTTCCTCAGCACCTTCATCCTCAACAACAGAACAGAAGATATCAGACTCAGGGTGGGACTGGTCTACTTAGTCCCATAAAGTCTTATCTATGTACCTCCTCCAAGTCAGCTGCTCTGGTTTCAAAGGCTCGTACTTTGTCTTTGAGGGCCATGAGCTGCTTGTATCAAGTGCACATATAAGTCAGTAATCATACATGAATTTTGTTATAGAAGGAGAATTAGGCCTGTTACTTGTGAATAGAACCATCTACTCAAGTGGCCAAGAGCTATTTTGGAAGACCAGGGGATTCAGAGTGATAATTTCTCCTTCCTCATTTCTCTCATTCCTCGTTTCCCTCTCTGTAATCACATCATTAGCTGGAAACAATTTATAAATATTTATCTAATGCAAATCTGAGTTCAGCCATAATCTCCCCTATAATATGGATCTCTCATGTTTTTTTTCTCCAAGGAGTGATGCGGGATGAACATAGCTAGTCAAACTGATAAACAGCTAGGCAGGTGAAACGATCTAAATGAAATAGTTTTCTTTTCTTTAAATTAGGGTAGATGGTCCCTGCCCAGAGACCCAATCAAAGCCTATCAAAGTCAATGAGATCCTTTTTGTCGACTTCAAAGGAGGTAAGATTAGGCTTTAAGAATGTAATAATCTGGGTCTAATTCTTTTTCTGAGTCCATTTCCTTTAATCATTTCATTCACCTCCCCTGAAAACAGGGATAACTTTGACAACTCTGAAAAGTTAGCTGATATGATTATGTTTGGCTACAATTTCTTTTTAGACTTTCCATGTAAGTTAACTATTGTGATGAGAAACTGTCACCAATAAAATTCTTTCTGTCCATCTTCCCAGATCTTGAAATCTATCACTCTATCCATAGCCCCATCTTTTCCAGAGCAGATGAAAAATCTTTCACTTTACTATATTTTGCCTCTATATAAACTGAGTTCTTGTTAGTCTAGTCTTATTTTCTTAGAAGTCTAGAACAGAATGATTCAAATATCATGCAAACATGATTAGATTTTCCAAAGGATTTATACTGGTATATTGACAAAACACTTGGGCCCACTGCTATTAGGAGTCAAATCCTCTAGTCACAAAACTGTCTATCTCACTTCCATCAGTGACTGACAAAATTTGTCTCTTTTTTTGTTTTTTGTTTTTGTTTTGTTTTTGCCACTGTGCTCTCCCTTTTATCCAAGACCACCAGGGACTTTACATGTTACATCCATTAGCTTTGCCAACAGGAAAAAAATAAGAAGCAAAAAGCAGGCAGAAAATGGGTGTGTCGGAAGAACATGGACTGAAGTGTGATCTTCATCATGCCAACAAGTTGCTTGGCTATGTCTTCATCTCTTAGGCTTCTGCTAGTTTCTTATAAAAGAACAGTATTTTGTTGCATGTAAAAGAGAATTTTGGCTCTCAGTTTTTTTGAGAAAATGAAGTCTCTAGCCTTGCTCCTTGCACAGATAGACTGGAAAAAAGTAAATCAATGCAAACTGATTGCTAAGATTAAAACGAAAACACAGCAGGGATCCATTGCTGTAGCAGGATACTAGAGGGATCTTCACTATCCCACCCAATGGATACATAATGTTATACAAAATGAGACATAGAACAATCAGAGTTTATCCCAAATAATCATTAGACTAACCATCCCTGAAATCCTTGGCCAACTTTACATATAGTGTCATGATCCTCATGGACAGAAACTGGATACATGTGGAGAAGGCAGAGAAAAAAATGGTTTCACTGCCAGACACAAGTAGTCTTTGTGTTGTCTATTTCTTTTGCTAAAAATGTGTATTTATTGGTGTTTCAAGTTATGTTTCCTGCAATGTCTTGTAAGCTGGGACAGACCCTATCCAGGTATGAACATAAGCTATATACTTGGGGCCTGACATTGAAGTCACTGAAAGAGATCAAGCATTTGCAGGGGACTTCACCAGGGCTGAGGATCTGGCATGCAGAATCAAAAGTCGCCCCTGCTAAGGACTGCTTCATTATGAAAAATGTAATTCCAACATAACTCCACATAACTTCTCCCCAGGCTTGGCTGATCCTAGTTACTCTAAGATGTTCTTACTTTTAGTCCCTAGAACTCTGGTGATCTTCAAGCCAGGAGAACCATGTGCTTGCTTGCAACTTACTGGCTTGCTACTCAACAGAGGCCTGAGTTTTCTGTCCTTCAAGATGCAGTTTAAGTCCCAACTCCTTATCCAAATGCTGACTTGAATAGAGATGACTGGGTGAATGATGTATCAGGTGGATTTTCTATGGATGTATATTATAAATTAATTAGATGAAACCCCATTTTAAATGGCTTAAGTTTAAGATCAATAATTAGCCAAAGAGAGGCTAGAGAATTTTTTATTTAACCTTCATTTGCAGATTAATTAACCTTTCTCTAAATAATGGGAGAATATCTACTTCCAAACTGGTTTTCACTAAGCCCCTGCTTATGTTTAATTATAGTCAGCCCTCTTTGTAATAGTAGTTTTAAGTAAGTGCAAGTCAGTTGGAAGGGAGAGTTTAGATCATTTATGAAGCCTTCCTCCCCAGATTGTGTTAATCAGGTTCCCACCCACTTTGGCAGAACACATAACCACCCTCAAAAAGTGAATCATTGACAACATTTCTGAATCCCAAACCTCCACATGGATTCAAAGGAATGGGTGCCAAGTGTTCCTAGTGAAGTCTGAATATCCCCACAGTTTTGTACAGATTCATGCAGTAATTACATATCACTGAGGTGCTTTCAGTATTATTCCTCTCTAGAGATACAGGCTGAATTCAACACTTCTGCAAAAAATATCACCCAGAAAGCAAACTGGGGAATTTCCAAGGAGAAGGCAGTCCTTTCCTACATTCCCTTGCCACAGCTAATGCCTACAACATTGATAAACTCATTAACATTGGTTCTGTGGTCAGAACTGGTGCTAGGCATAAACAGACTAAGCAATTTCTTAGGGTCCTGAGCATCTCTTTTAGTATGTGTTGTGGGGGGTAAAGAATATTCCTGTTTAGGGCCCCCAGTGGTCTAGCACCATGACTGTCTGTGGTGAGTAAATCATCACCCTTTGGTCCCAGTCCTGCAACTGAGTTTGCCAACACCAGGGTGGGAAATGGACCCTTGGCCACATTTTATTTTGAAATTACAGTTTATTTTTTGTCTTGTTTTTTGTTTTCCTCACAAGTAGAAGTAGCGTTCTCAGTCCTCACCATCCACCCTCCCCTGGTGAGGTAGATATTTAAGCAATTGGCCTTAAAGTGCTTTAATTTTAGGGCTTCCCAGCCTTGGGGAAGTTATAATTGGGACGTATCAAGAGAAGAGATAAAAATACAGGATTACTTTCTATAAGGGTAAAATTGGCAAAAACTTCCCAATATTTCCTCAAGACAGGCTCTTCAGTGTCCTATGGGGCTGTAAAGGAGGGAGATAAGTCTCCTTTGTGACTTCCTGATTTTTGGGCTGCTCTAAATTGCACCATTCCAGCAGCCCAAGGATCAACAGAGCAAAAGGATGGTCTGGATAAGTTCCTCATTTCTCAGCCACGCCCTGCAACAAGCAGGCTAAGCTGGAGTGTAGCACTCAACTGACTATACTAGTTCTCCACTACTGGAAGATGCTTCTAGAAATGGAAAACCTACATCCAGCCATTTATATAGCTTCATACTTCTTTTGTGCTTCTGGATTTAACAGGGCTGAGGAACTAGACCATTATTCTTAAGCACTTCCTTCTGAAACTACTAAGAAAGTATCTAGCAGAAGCAATACCATAAGAGTGCTTTCTACTGCATTTCCTCAACGTCAAGAAACATAGAATCAAGAAGCCACTTTTGAGATATAATGTTACAAAAAAGCGTAAGACATTTTCAGTAAGTGAATTACACTTTTAATATGCTGTTCTCTGCCTGTGTCTTTCTAATTAGAATAATGTCTTAGGTATAGAGCGATTGCCTACAGTTATACCCATATCCGTTGGAATATTAAATACAAAATTTATGTTAAAAGAATGTTATTAAGGATTCCAAGTAAAACACTTAAAAGTTAGGCAATAGCAGAAATAACGTTGCCTTGGCAACAGCCTCCTTGTACATATGCATAATTACATGAGTACATGTTATTTTTTCCATAGGACCCTTGCCTCATTCAATGTACAGGATGCTCATCCAAGGCCTGATCCAAACTTCTTTGAAGCCAATGGAAAAACATCCACTGATTATGATGTCATGGGATCAGGCCTTAAATGTTGTTCAACATTTATTGTTAGCCTCATTCAATAAGTGCCCCGTGCCTTATTCACCGCACACCAAATGTGAAATTATTGATTTTCTCATGGTCTTAAATATAGCACTATTACTCACCCTGTAACACATATTCATATTGACCAGTATCATTGGAATTCCTAAAAGAGCACCGTGTGTTGGTTCTCAGATACTGATGCTTATACATTAGAAACAGTTTGTCTGATTTGCCACAAATTAAGACATCTTTTTTTCATCTGATCACAGAGGAATATTAAAAAAAAAAAAAAAAAAATTAGAGGAAGTAAAGGCAAGTGACCAAAATCTTACTTATAAGTGAAACCTTGTTACACTTTTTACATACCTTTTGCTATGGAGACATGACAGCATCTCCATAATAAAAAGAAATGTCAGTTAAATTTTAAATTACATTGCTATAATATATTCTCAATGATCTATTAAATATACAAACTGCTCATGCTTTATTTTTCCTAGTTAATTGCACTGTAATTCATATTTGCTCTGTAAATTATTTTGCTGGTAGCTCCTGAGTACCCCATTTGAATCTGGAGGCGTATGTTCAATTTAGGACACATCCTCATTTCAAGAAGGAAACATTTATGTTAGAAAGATTTATATCCAATTAATCCAATCAGAAAGCCTTCACATTTTCATAATTATTGTGCGAAGTTCGTCTCATACCATGTCCTCATATAGGAAACTGTAAATTGAAAATTACGGTAATCATGAAATTGCAATGAAGATTAATGACTAGTTCTACTGTTGGATGCACAGTTCTCAGGAAATCCACTTTTGTCTATTTGTGTAGAAAAGGTTTTCATCTGTCCTAATGATGATGTCACTGTGTTTCAGCACAAAGCAAATTTATTCTGCTGCAAACTTGAAACATCTAAATGCAAATGCCTCAAGCAGAACTAGGGGCTCAATGATTTCCAAACTATTTATCACCATTCAGTTAAGTACAAGTGGAATTTATTGCCTTCAGGTCTTCAACTGACCAAGCAATGAATAAAAAAGAAAATCTGCTGAATGTGTGTCTTTGCTGAAGTTACTGCTAGTGCTTTAATTCTGTGAGTAAAATATTCCTTCTAAATTCACAGTGGTGAACTAACATCTTGCTGTACCTTCTCTCTAATTTCCTTCCACTTCACACGTTAGTTGCCATTTTGCTTCATGCTTAATGGCTTCATTTAGATGGCAAGCAATCTAGGTTGTAGCTAAAAATATTTTAAGATGTAATTCTCTTTACCCTTTTTATAATATTATAGTTAGGACATTTTAAATAAGACAATATTGAGTTTTGGTCAGTTTCCAATCAGGTTATTGGCATTTTTTTTACTGCTGTTTGAATTCTTCACATTTAAATGTTCCTTTTAAATGTTTTATGTTGTCTATTGTTGTGTAATATTATCTGTGTTAGAGTAATGTCTAGAGGCCCTAATCAAAATTAGGAATCAATTGTGCTGAGTACTGTATAAATACATAGTAAGAGACAGTCCCTTCCCAAAAATCTGACAATCTGTAAAGACAGAGGAGAAAAAGGGATGAAAGAAAGGGATACTTCTTCTTCTTTTACTATAAATCCTGTGGCCTGAAGCCCTTGAGAGTAAAGAGCTCATTATTGACACTTGTTGATGAAGAGGAAGTTGACTAGCCCACAGCTGCTTGAGAACCCCAAATGGACATAGGCTTCATTGGGGGAGGAATATGTGAATGGGACAGGACTCATTGTCCTTGCCATTATGTGACAGTCTGAGGCATTTTGGTTAAAATAGTTCCCTTTTGAGTTTGGCCCTGTTGGAAGATTAAGTGACAGGAGAGCAACACCAAATGTGCCTGGGGTGAAGAGCTCACTCTGACGAAGACTGTTGCCAGACACAATTGAGTAGCATATCTGGAAAAAGCATGGATAAGTAGTAAGACTGCTGCCTATATATCCTGCTGGCAAAGTCTCTCTGGTAGACTCTGTCAAGGGGCCCATATGCTATTAATTCCTCTCTGAAGACTCAACCCAGAGACCATTTAAAGACAGCAGGTGGCTTTGAGGCAATAGACAGAGCTGAGTTGAGGCGGTTTCAAGGCAATAAAGAGAACTAAGGCAGCAGACAACACAGAGGCATGGAGGTGGCTTGGGCTGAAGCTACAGAGAGCAGCAGACTACCTGTGTGCTTCCCAACACAGCAATCAAAGCTGAAATCACATCAGGTGGTAGAGCGCCCAGAGTGGCTCTGGCAGCTATAGGGCCTGGAGAGTGACCAGCCAGAATTCCTGAACTACACCAGCCCTGAACAAGAAACTGTGAGTGGGAAAGCTGTGGGGGAGGGAAGTAGTCAGAACACATTAGACACTGACAGCTGCACAAGCCTCACAGTAGGATTGAGGTTAGGACTATCGCTAGGACACCTGGGGGTGGGGAGTCTAACCTAATATTATTCATTTATTAATTACTGGCTTTCTCAAGTGTGTTCTGTTGCCCTCCATGCCTATTCCTCCCCCAAAGTTCTCCTTCTTTTAAACCCCTGCACTCAATGCGTGTGAGTGGGAAAATATTGCTTATCAAGGCTGCTCAGGACAGTATATATTGTTTCCCTGGTTTCTGGGTGGGGCTTAAGCTGGTGTTTAAGTTTTCAGAAGGACCCTAGAAAATTGAACTCACCCCTTTTTCTTGCCAACAAAAGCTGGTAGAAAGCTTATGTTAGAGCTGGGGAACTGAGGGTACAGAGAGACCAGGTGTCTTGCTCAAGACCATGCAGGAAGTCTGTGGTAGAGCTGAGAAATGAAAAGAGCCATTGATTAAACCACATACAAAACACCCTCACCTTCATGAAGAGCTAGATGCTGCCTTTCTCATGTAGGTGTGGAGGGAAGAGCATAAGTATTCTTTCCCTTCCCCCAACTCACATAAATGCCAACCAGGAAATCAGCCCTTCCTTATTCCCTAGGGGCAGGGACATGATTCTATGCCCTTTAAACAGTGGAGCTGGCTAGCCCAGTGGAATGGTATAAGCTGTCCCCAAAGGAGGCATTTGAGCAGGCAAGCAGGTACAGCTACACACCTGGAGCTTCAGGAGGCATTCTACTTCCCAATTTACACTCCATGATATACCAGGAAAGGCCTCCAAATGCTACTTTTTGTTCTTTTGGGAAGTTTATAATAATGAATAATGCATTAGTGGTAATATTGTAGTGGATTTTCCAGATCTAATGACTATTAGCTGAAAGGCCACCATACCTTTTAGCATCTACTGTATTCTACTATCTCAAGTTTTCCTGCCACTGGAGTTTACGTACATTTTTCATTTGCTACCCATCACTCCAATAATGCGATGCCTTCTAATAATTCACTAGCTTTCCATTGAAAAGATCTCCTTTCAGTGCTTCCATATCTACTATGAAGCGTCATTTATTCAGTTCAAAAAGGATGTTTCATGATTTCACTGAGGGAAAGTTCCCAATTTTTAAACCTGTTCTACAAAACTGTGCAGTTCTTTAACAGTAAAAAGGGTATTTGTGCTTTGTATTAAGAATGGGGGAAACAGAGCTGCCTATTATAACATCCACCTAAATAGGTTTGAAATTCAGACTTCTATTCAAACATCCCTGGGTGTGCATTTTACAGTGGAGAGTACATGTAGAAGTAGATTGTGATTATATCATAGCTGTGCTTTTTCATCCATAACTTTGGGCAAGTGGCTTAGTCTCTTAGGGTATGTCTACAGTGCAAAAAAAGACAATTGGCAGTGCGACTCACAGTCCTAATCTACAGACTGGGGCTCATGCTATGCAGTTAAAAAATAGTAGTGTAGACATTCCCACTCAGGCTGGAGTTTGAGCTTGGAGACCCAGTCCCTCACTAGGTTTCAGAGCCCAAGCTCCATCCTGAGCAGGAATGTCTATATGGCTGGATTTTTGCCATAATTAATAGGTTACCTATGACAAGTACGTGTACATGGGGGGAAAAACAACTTAGTTGTTGTCAAACAGTATACAGGGCATACTGTTATGAAAGTGGTATTAATGGCCTGCTATTAGGACCTTGGAAGAAAAGGCAAGCACAGAACTTGTTAAAGTGAATGTGTGCAATGAAGTTACTTTTGTATAGTAAAAACAGCTACAGACTATGGAATGGGCTGATGTTAAGGAGACAGGTGGCAAACCCAGGGGGAGAGTGGAGCTAACTGGGTTCCTACGTTTCAACTTTCAGGTGCTGGAGCCTGGGACAAAACCATTGTGTCAACAGTCAACGGGGAGAGTCTACTTTTTGTTGTGAGCCTGTGTGGGTCCCTGGAGAGACACAGAAGCAAGAGAGTTGGGTTTTTTTTTATTTTTTGGAAAAGGCAAAGGTGTCTGGCCTGAGGATTCTGCAGAAAGGGAGCTGCATGCTGTAAAAAGTGTGACAACACTGGAAATTCCTGTGCAACTACAGCACGTTCAGAGATCACGAACACAAATGTTTTGTAAAAACAATGAGAGTCCTGTAGCACATTAAAGACTAACCAATTTAATTTCCGCAGGCATAAGTTTTCGTGGTCTGTAACCCACTTCGTCTGATGAAGTTTATGCCTGCAGAAATTAAATTGGTTAGTCTTTAATGTGCTACAGGACTCTCGTTGTTTTTGCTGTATACTGACTAACACGGCTACCCCTCTGGAACCAATGTCTTGTGACGCTTTTCAGTATGAAAATAGTTCAAAAGTCTTACAAAGTCTTGAATTCTATTGGTCTCACTCACACTTTCATTGGAATTTTAAACTAATAGTGTAGTTTGTTTTCTCTGTGTAGGTACGTACACCCTGTGCACTGTTTTCTTCCTTCCGCTGTTCAGAGAAACAGGATGTGTGTACATGTTGTAAATAAATGAGTTACACTAAGAAAATACCCTGTCTAAATGGAAACCACTCTGCAAGACCCTGAATTTCAATGTCTGCTCAGCCAAAGGAGCAGAGAGACACCTTGGTTTGTACATCTGTTAAGTGGTAATGTTAATGGGTAGGTGCTGAGAGGTATCTGTCTGTAGTGTTTTTCACTAGCCAGATTAAAAACCAATTTTATTGTAACTGTTGCTCATTTGGTATTTTACAATGGATGAGACTGTTTTTCCCTGCCTGGGGTGATGGGAGCAGTACCTTTAATAATACAAACACCTTGCCTGGCCAGTCACACCTTGGCTTTCTGTTGGGCCACGGGATAGGCCATTCTTATGGCCCTAGTGGTCTCTTTGATTGGCCAGAGGTCCTGTCCCGCTTTAGGCTGTGAAGAGGTGGGTATCATTCTGGCTCCTTATAGTTGTTTGCACATCTTAGTCCTACTCCCCTCCTTACTCCCACTCTAACCCGTTTCAAGAAGCACAATTTGTGACTGGACTTAGTATGGCCTTTCACCTAACTCCCCACTCTTTCATTTTGGTGGCAATAGTATTGAAAAGGCAAATTCTAAGCTATCTGGCTAATCGTTTGGAAGGGAGTAGTTGTTGTCTCTGTCTGGTGATGGGAAAATAGGTTATATTCGAAGCCCCGGGACAATGATGTGCCCGATGGAAACTGCAAAACATAGGCTAGTGGTAACTCTGACCTTCTACAAGAAGAGAGAGTTTTGCAGGTTTGTGGGTTGAGCCAGCTGACCTGATTTATGTAGGCAGATTTAGTTGGTTTTACGGTCACGGGAAGTAAATGTGGTAATGGCCTGTGGTCCAGTGATCAGATGTATCTTCTTCTTTCTGTAAGAACTATGGTCTTGTCCCCATGTATGTATGTAAAATAAAATAAAATTGCAGCCTATGTGTCAAATTCCATGTGGAATATTTTCTAATCCTTCTCTCACTGTTCTTTGGGTGACTTGTTAATATGCAATATGAGTCTTCCAAATTCCAATTCCAAATTGGATTTGCTTCCAATGGCAAAATCACATTAATTTCTAAAGATCATGATGAGACCCACCAAGTAATTAAGGAGCAAATCCACTCCTCATTTCTGTGATGCAGAGAATTTCCTAGCTCTTGTAGTAGTGTAGTTCAACTGCACGTAGGGGAAGCTGAATTATATTTGAAGGTGCATAATCATCAGAATCCACTGTTGTGTCAGCTTCTCAGTCACTGAGGTGAAGTAACCTCTGCAAACCAGCTCCATAGCCTGGGGCCAGGTGTGAGGTATGAGGATGTGCAACAAAAAGTGTGACAGTGCTAGTACAGCCTTTTCAATGGTCACGAACAAGTCTTGTGAAGCTTTCCTGTATGAAAATAGTGCAAAAGCCTTACAAAGGCTAGAATTCCATTGGTCTCATTCACACTTCTATTTGCGTCTCAAAATAAAAGCGTAGTCTGAGTTTTCCGTGTGTCTGTGAAACATGGGGGGGGGTCTCTGAATCAAGTTTTGCTATTTTAAAATGCAACACTCAGGCTGTGGCAAAACAATATTTCCTCAGCGAACTGTGCAGTAAGCAGACTATTAATAACAGCTCTGTGAAGAATAATGATAATTTTATCATGACACTGTTGCTCTTGCTGGATATTATTATGCAAGATGGCTCTGTAATAACTATTATACAGGAGCAAATTGGAGAAAAGCTCCAAGGCTGCAAATTTGGTAAAGAAAAACACGTCTTTCTCTTTTCATTATCTTTCGATCCTCCTTCATGTTTGCATCAATTTAACATCACCTACAAATTTAAACCTTTTCCTCCTGCACATTAGTATGTGTGTGTGCAGAGAGATGAAGGTCTAGGGGAAAAGACCAACAGACAGTGAAGATGGAGTGCCAGCAGGTGAAATCCTGACCAACAAAATATGGGGAGGGAGGGCAGAAAGTTTAAGAAACTTACCCAAGATCATGCAGTAAGTTACTGATTAAAATTCAGAAATTCCTAATTGTTGTCTGTGTAGATTCTGATTGATCATCCATCACTATAGTATTTTAGCATCTTCCAAGATAATGAAGTGTCCCCAAAAGAGTTATTTAATTCAATCTCTCTTCTCCCTAGTCAGCAATTGACAGTTCCAATGGAATGTAGCTGTCACAAGAAGTCATGATCATATAGTGAGGTAGTCCTTTGGATACCTTGGCCTGTACCATGTAGGGCTTTAAAGATGAGGACTAGAACTTTGAATGTGACATGGTACTTGATAGGAAGCCAGTGAAGTTCTAGGCTGATATGCTCTTATTTGTCAATATTGCTGAGTGGACAAACTGTAATGTTCTGAGCCAACTATGTCTTTAAGTTATTTCACACGTGGTTAATCAGGGCTGAAGGTTACGAATGCATGGATCACCATGGCTGAGCTCTATAGAAGAAGGTATCTTTGCATGGCTGTGGTATTTGAGTTATCCAGAAGTTGTGAGGAAAAAGCTCTAGATTGTCTTAATGTTCTGAGAACATATGTTCTCAATGGAGAGCAACATCACACAGGTGATGAGTTCTTCTAAGTTCTTCCCTCTCCCCAGCACTATCAACTTGGTCATTCCAGCACTCAGGTTCAGAAAGCTATGATTTTGACTGGTCTTAACCAATAGTTGTATGCTAGTGCTGTTTATGCCTGCCATACAGAAGATGCAGAGCAGGGTGTCAGCTGCATATTGCTGACATTTTGGTCCATGTTGTTTCTCCATCTCTCCTAGTGGTTTCATATATAGATTGACCCCTCTGAAGGGAAAGGAAGAGTACATGCCCATCACAGCTCTTTCCTTGCAGCCTGAGATAAAAGATTCATGCTGTCTCATTGTGATCCGCTATACATCAGAGAGAGGGTGGCAGGATTCCATAGTCAAGAGTATCAATTTCTACCACTTTCAGCTTCCTCTTGAGGTGTCTCCTTTTCTTTGTCTGTAGATGCTGGAAGAGGAAGGGAATTAAGTCGGGTGCCAAGTGAAGAGCCAGTGATGGTTGTTGTAATCCACACCGCTACCCAGTAGGAAATATAGAGGAGACAGTTGCGGCTTAAGCCCACCCCTCAAAAGGACTTAAAACCTCCCTCTGGCCATGAGTTAGGTACCTAAATCCCAGTCTCCACTTGAGATTCACAGCTGTAAATCCTCTCCTGGAGTTCAGTGTCTAAGCCAGATCTGTCTTTTATCACAACAAATGTTAGGGTGGTGAAGCCCAGTGTTTAAAGTACTGACACATGGTGTAGGAGACCCCAGTTCAAATCTCTACTCTGCCCATGTAGAGCAGGGACTTGAACCCCCTTCTCCCAGGTGAGTGCCCTAACCAATAGACTATAAAATATTCTAGGGTGGGTGTCATTCAATCTCTCTTGTTGTGACATTTCTCCTGGAAGCATCTTCCAGCCACTGTTCTCATTATGCCGCACTAATGAAAACATTGTGTTCAGTGCTGTGATATGCCAAGGGAAATGAGGTCACAGTTTGGCTAAGGAGTTTCTCTCTGGGAATTCACTGGCCATATTCTAGTAGCAAATATTCTAACAGGGGCCAAGTGTGGGTAGCCCAGGGAGTATATCTGTGTAGAAGGAGCCAAACTGCTGTGGGGCAAATTCTACTCTGGTTTCACACAACCGCAACTTCCAACAGTTATTCTTTTAGCTATCTTACAGTACTATGTTTTCGCAGACTTAAAGAAAAGGGGTCTTTATTTTGCCTATAGGTACAGTCAGAGCAGGTCAGAACCTTGTGAGGAACAATTATCTTAAGTTTTTTTTGCAAATATTCTAACCTAAGATTAAAGTAGAGTGGGAGTAATCTATTTGCTGAATAAACATGTCTAAAATCACAGTCACCCAGAATTCATATATTTTTGGAAGTAAAATCCCCAGCCCTGTAATGTAACAGCAAATACTTGTACTACTTATGGGCATGAATCAATATCCAGAATCCAACATCCCTAAACTTTTGGGAAGTTGAAATCCAGATCCAAACTTCATGGGTTTTCCTCACACTACTTCTGAACTAATGAGATGTTTGGATCTGCAGCAAGAGCTAGATCTGAACTCTAGATCTCAGATTGATCTCGAATTTGTGTGTGTGTGTATATATATATTTAATATGTAAATTATTAAATATCTAGAATGAGCTCAGCACTGCAGCAGATGCATTTATCAAGAAAGTCTCTGGCCCAAAATGCTTACAACTGGGAGGACAAACAGTGGAAAAATAACAGGAAGACAATATATTCAAAATATTGTGGGAAAATGAACAGGACACTTAGGGTCCAATCCATACTTTCAGGAAAACTCCAATTGGCTTTTACAGACCATAGTGACAAACCTGGCTACATGGGATCATGAAAAGGAAATGTCAGGGATGACACCAGGACTCAGAGATGAGAGAATTATCAACAGCAATGAATAAAGGAGGAAGGATTTAAAAGAGAAAAAAAACCAACTAATTTTTGGCCCTAATGAGCTTGAAAGGAACATGAATCAGAATATATTGAACAGAGAAATAGTTGTGATTAGATGGCAAATCATACAGCAGCCAGGGAAAAGTATTCTATATGGAAGTAATAGAAAAAAATATCACTCAGGGATGAAGCGTATAGACAGAATATGAGCGGGATCAAAGATAGAACCCGGTGAAACAATCCACAGAGAGAAGAGAAGAGAAGGCACTATGAAGAGAAATGCTAAAAGAGCAGTGAGAGAGGTAAAAGGTGGTATTGCCACAAAAGCCAGCCAAGGACAAAGTGATCAACAGCATCAAAGGCAGCAGGAAGGTCCAGGAGGTTATAGTGATGCCATGTGTTAGCCAAGAAGAGGTCATTTGAGACTCTGATGATCTATTTGAACGGAAAGCACTAGAACCTGACAACGATGAGTTTGAGAAAAGGAAATCAATGCAGTGGTCATAAAATAGCCTTTTCAAATCACTCAGAGGTGAAAGAGAGAAAGAGGATTCTTGAGGGGAAAAAAGCTGACCTATTTCAACTGGAAATGCATACACAGTGTAATGCTTATTTTCTTTCATCTCTTCACAGTATGAATTACATTTTTTTGTTTTGCATTCTGTTGATTGAGGAAGTTTTCAGTCTTTACTTTTAACAGGAACCCATAAAGACATCCCAGGCAATCACCCAAAGAAACAGATATGTATAGCAGCCCGCACAGATTTCTGTCTTTCAAATTTATTACTCAATTTCCATTTAACTGTAGAGGTTCATTTGTGTTTTGCATGATCAGTATAAGTGTTCTGTCTGGTACTGGAGTTCATTTGTGCCAAACTAAAATTAAATTTGATTTTAAATCTCTAGAAATCTTACAGAGACATAGAGTGAGTGATTGTGCTAAGGAACACATTGTAGACAAGTCTGGCATACACTACTGTTCCTCTAAAAAATGGCTTGTATTACTAAGCTTATTGTTTTGGAAATGCATAAATGTGCCTACCAACCTCAGATTTTGCCAAATTGGCAATGTTTAAAAGACGCAAAAAGATATCTAGATGAAAAATTGATTGTCTCCTTTGTATATAGTTCTGATTAGAGTATAGTAAAATAGTTCCTATGTGAATGGGTAAGTAGCTAATCAAAGGTAAAATTTGAGATTCACAAAGTAAATATTGATTCATGATTTCTAGAACTCCCTTTTGCTATAAGTGGAGATATGTGTTTGGAAGGAGACTAGAATACCAATGTTGCCATTAGAGAGGAGAATATTGCTCAAATGTATTGAGACCATAATTTTTAAATGACATCTCTGAATTTCAGGTGTCACAGGTGTGTTGGGGATGGGGACGGGGACACATCTACAAAATGAATGCACTCCACAGTAGAGACTGCTTTTGAAAATTTGGCCAAAGTGGCACAATTCGGTCTACAGAATGACTATCTTAAGGACTATCATTTTCAGATTCTTTAACTGCATGGATGTTACCTCGCCAACAATAAATCTCTTTACTTGGCCTGAAATTTTATACTTAAATCAACATTTTCTCCCATGTTAATAGTACATAGAGAAGACTGAATTATAGAATATTAATAAATCTGATGGAATTAGCTCATTTTTCTATTAATAAATTGTTCTCAAACTGAGATTCATTTCTGCAAATGATTGTGATTTGAAAATATACAATGAATACTCCGTACAGATAAATATCAACATATGCAGTGTTCATGAAGTGTTCACACAAGCTATTGGTGGTGTCTGATTGGTTACCTAATGTTTCAGGGTATTGTTTCTGATCCAGGATTTGATGACGTCTGCAACTTTAAAAACAGGAAAATAAAACATCACACATAAACGAAAGTGAATAGTCCTGATCACATGTGAATGTAAGTTTTCATGTGAACAACAGCCAGATTCTCAGGTGGTATAACTTGGTGTAACTTCTCTGAAGTCAATAAACTACACCGAGTTATATTAGCTGTGAATCTGGTTCACAATCTTTCCAGGTGCACAGACTGATTCTATCTTGCCAAATGAGCGACCCTGCCTATCAGTACTTTCACCCTCACTTAATAAAACAAAAATGTACCACACAGGCATCAATAGCTCTTCAGCCTTGTAGGAACACATCATTTCCTTCAAGTGCCACATTATGAGTGTACCTGGATCAGGATTTGTTCCCTCCCCCTCCCCCCTTTTTTTGTGCTATGTACACTATTCACAAAATTAAAAAAAAAATTAAAGAAATATTTTGGCTCTACAATGTGCTTTACATGTACCATTCATGAGTATATTTGGTATTTGAAAACTTTCACAGAATACCACAAGAGAACAAATGAACTATGTGCGGAGTATCTGATAGTGTTATTCTGTATTAAGCTTCCTTTCATACATACGTTGTAAGTAGAATACACAATTTCTACCACACGTGGATATATTTGAAACTGAGTACGTGTATTCGATGAAATCATGACCAGTTTCAAGGCTTTGCAAACTGATAAGTACTAAAGCGCTAATGGCAAGCCAATCTGAAGCTGTATCATTTGCAAATATTCACCATAGGTTCCCCTAGTATTCAACAGCACTAGTGTCTATTTTGTGTTGGCTATTTAATAGACACGCTTTCCTAAAAGTTGTCTATGGAATCAGCCGAAAGTTATGCAAAGCTTAACATGAATCATGAAAACATGCACACAGTAGATATTTTTACTTTTGCCATATTGGTTGGCTTTATTATATAGCACCATCTGATGCAGAGTCAACTTTCAAATCGTATGTACAAGAACAGGAAAATCCTGATTTTTGGCTACAATAACTTGCCACATTAACAGACTAAAGTTTTGGATTTGGAATTCTAACTCCTAGATGATGCCTGTTTAAGCAAGATGAAGAAACACTGAAGGAAAAAAGACATATTTAAAATAGTATTCTGCAGGGCGTAGGGGGAAGCAGTAACAAAATCCTGCAAATCCTGTTATTGCTTATGCAAAAAATTAGGCGAAATAGCTTCCTGTTTAACTTCATTGTTACACAAGGAACGAATTTGGCCCATTACATTTAAATAAGTTTTAGTCATAGTTTAAAAAATTAACGGGGGATGACATTACTGACATGTTTTCTGTTAGCAGTTAGAGCACTGTGTTAGTTTGGTTTCAGATTCTGCAGCTCTGTAGCATGTACTCAAATTCTTTCTACAAACAAAATGCTGGAGGATTTGGATGATCAAGAATGATAGAGCCAGACCCCTTTAACCAGGATAAGGGAGAAGGAGAAACAGGAAAATGTAGCTGAGTGAGAGCCTGGTTTTGTACTGTGCTCAGTAATTTAAGTAGGTTAGATAGTATGAAAGCATTTGAATCAAGCCCTGCATAACACATGGAAGATCCAGTCCCAGTTCTCTTGCAGTGTTTAGCCACTGCAAATTTAACTTTGGAATGGAAACGCAAATTAACTAAATGCATTTTTTGTTGTTTGTAAAAGCAAAGTTGCAGATTTTTAACCTGCTGTAAAGACGTTGATTTACTTGCCAGTTTATTTCATTTTATTACTTGTAAACATTTACCACTTCTACAGTGAAAACACTATTTGGCCTAACAGGAACGAATGCAGTAGGCAGAACAGTTTTAAGGAACAAAAGTAAAGTAATGCCAAACTGAATACAAACTATTTCAAATCAATTCCTGTTTTCTTATTCATGAAGATTTATAGATTACATGATGCATGCTAATACAATGTTTTCATTAAATACAAAGCAACAATGTGGCAAAAAAGCAGCAAGGGGAGCTGGATGTTTGCCTGAGGGACTGGTTTAGAAATGTTCTGCTAATCTTATGTGTTTGCTAAATATCTCTCAGTTGACCAGATCTTTTCCCCTTTTCTGTAGAAAATGGGGCACTTTTCTTAACACTGCCATGGGACAGGGCACAGAGAGTTGCTGTCTGAGGAGAGAGGCACTTGTCATTTGGAGTTGCTTATTTTGGACTTTTCCCCCACCCAATTGATCATCCACTGTCTTTCCAACCTCCATGTCCCACAGTCACAGTATACCCTATACTTCTTGCTCTTGCTCTTTGTGGTCTCTGCCATATCCCCCACTAATTGTCCTCTGTATTTTTATAGGTTGATCTAAACTAGGCCAGGATTAATTCATGTTCCTGTTTGTTCATATTTAATATGGCTCTGACCTCCCATTTACTTTGTGAATTAGAAGAGATTCCTAAACTTGACTTTGCAGCATCTACGTCTAGAATTTCTGCTGAGAGCAAGTGTAAAAGGAGTGAAATTCGAGTATAATAAAGTATCCTCATATACCAGATAAGATTTAGCCAAATATCTTGAGATGAGCAAAATGTCTTATTCCCAACTGGTTACAAATATTCTAGAATAAAAGAAAAAGACTCCTCTGGATACACGTGTAGAAAATTGCCATTAGCAAAACAGCAAACAAAACCACAAGGGAATGCAGTAGCCTTGCTAGGTTTCTCTGAGTGAAGGATGGAGCAAACATTGCCTCCTAACACATTCCTCTTGTATATTTTTGTATATTCCAGAGCACTACAGTCAACGCTGTGACGTGGTGGCAAAGCGCAGCTCCAGAGTGTTCTTACAAACAAGCAAGATAGTATAAAGGGATAAAAGAACCACTTCTAAAAAAGGCCAAATTACATTTCAACCAGTATCACATACACATTAAAGCAAGGTCTTCAGTTACTGGCTGTTCAGTTAAATAAAGGCCATAGCCCTAAAAGAAATAAAACAAAAGATAAATAATTCTTGAAACACCTCCATGACTGAAGAGCTGGAGCAGCCACCACCATTCTAGTAGCATACTGGTTGCCCTATTTAATGCCCTTCTACTTGGGTTCAACTTTTTTCTCTTGAGCACCTTTAGAGGTTTCCTCTGGGCACAAACTTTCCTCCTCCATCTGGATATGGCTTTGCTTTTCTAGGAAAAGTTAGCTAGGCTGGAGGGTAACCAAGACCATAAGGGCCTCCTTTTGGATCCTGAAAGGTCTACATTATCCCTTTCTAACATTTGTTATGAACACAATCTGAATTGGGAGAGAGGGCTAAAATAAGTTTTAAATGTTGTAGCTAATAAGCAGGCTGTATCTGACAAGTGTCTTTTAGGAAATTCTTAAATTTATATCAACATTATTTTGATAGTTGTAAACGGCCTCTTTTGTATCCAAAGACTGACACGAACGGTTAGTCTGAAAACAGTGTTAACCCCCTTAAGGTAATACAAAGTCCAAAACTACAACCTCACAGTTTGGTAGTCCTGTCTAGGAGAATGTGAGGAACTTAATAGTTTAATGTATTGGGATGTTAGGACTGGCTTTGCTTGAGTCTGTATTTGCTGACAAACATCTCATAGTGTTTCAGAGTGCTCAAGTGAAAGAGTTGAGCACTCATAAAAACTTCCTAACAACAAGGATTCATGCCTTGCACTATAGTAAGAAATCCAAGGAACTCTAGGATCAGGCTTCAGAAGTGGTGAAAAATTGGAAATCTAACAGGAGAATGACTCAGAAATTTTCAGAGTTCCTAGACAGATACCTTGAATATGGAACATATTCAACCTCCTGTTAGGTTTCCATTTGTCACCACTTCTGAAGCCTGAGCTTACTGGATCTCTTACAGTAGTGTTAAGCAGAAATCCCTTTTTTAGGTTTAAAGAAGAAGCTGATCAATTAATTGAACAAATTATTGAAGAAGATTGTGTCTCCTGTAAGGCCTCTATGAAAAACTAAGCAGCTTATTAACGTAACCCTTCCTACATGGAGAAAGGGATTCATGGTCAAAGAGATCTGTCTGTTCTCACTTGATCTAATTTTAAAGGTGTACAAGAAGAACTTAGGCTACGTCTATATTGACGGCGGCAAATTCGCTGCCGTCAGATCGATGCCTCTGGATTGACTGAGCAGTCTGTGTAGATCCGCTCAGTCGATCCAGAAATCGATGGAGGAAAACCACCTCCGCAAGTGGTGCAGCATAGTGTGGATGGTGTGCAGAACAGGCATGGCAAAGTTGAAGGGAGATATGCACGTTTTTTACGTCACTTGCGTATCTCCCGTTGACTGCAGCCGAATCTAGAAGGTAAGTGTAGACCAGGCCTTATTCATAGATGGATGCATGCATGCCAATTGGAAAGAGTATGGAGGAAAATTCCTATAAGAACATAACATAAGAACAGCCATACTGGGTCAGACCAATGGTCCATCTAGCCCAGTATCCCATCTTCCTACAGTGGCCAATGCCAGGTGCTTCAGAGGGAATGAACAGAACAGGTAATCATCACGTGATCCATCCCTGTCACCCATTCCTGGCTTCTGGAAAACAGAAGTTAGGGACGCTTCAGAGTATGGTTTTGCATCCCTGCCTATCCCGGCTAATAGCCATTGATGGACCTATCCTCCATGAACTTATCTAGTTCTTTTTTGAACCCTGTTATAGTCTTGGCTTTGACAACATTCTGTGGCAAAGGGTTCCACAGGTTGACTGTACGTTGTGTGAAGAAATACTTCCTTTTGCTTGTTTTAAACCTGCCTATTCATTTCATTTGGTGACCCCTAGTTCTTGTGTTATAAGAAGGAGTAAAAAAGGCTTCCTGATTTACTTTCTCCACACCAGTCATGATTTTATAAACTTCTGTCATATCCCCCCCCCTTTGTCATCTATTCCAAGCTGAAAAATCCAAGTTTTATTAATCTCTCCTCATAACTGAAGAATCCTTAACAAAGAGATTTCCAGAGGATAAACTCTGTATCTTTGAAAATGTTCTATGTAAATAATATTAAAAGGGGAAAAACGTATCTGACTGTGTGGTGTTTCGGAAACCAGAGAAATAATGGTGTTCTTGTGAAGGAGGAAAGCTTAATAAAGGAAAATAAAGAATTTTGAGCCTGAATCACTGACTTCATGATGAAACAGAGATTTATGGGTGACACCAAATCACTCTTTTGAAAAGGACTTTGCATCTTCTAGTGTCACTCTTTATCATCTTTTAAGCCAAACTTTCAGCACTATTAGCTGGCTGAATATTTGCTCATTTTGCATTTTTTTAGTATTGCACTCTACACAGCAACACTTAATATGAGGAAGTGAAATGTATTAGAGTTTACAAGAGTTATATGACTTGGAACAGCAAAGTGATTTAAAAGGAGTAAACATTTTAGCAGAGAAGGTGTTTTTTAGCTTTTGTGTGTTTGTTTTTAACTGCACTATCCAGTTTAAAATGGAAAAATAATAGGTGAGAAGATTAGGCGAAACCAAGAATAACTGCCAATTTCTTTCTCTTCCTGTATTAACACAATGCATCAAAAGTTTAAAACATTTAAGAAACTATAAAACTACTAGTGGCAGAGAATAATATGGAAGCATTATTCATTATTGAAGTGCTTGCATATTTGATAGGGCACATGTCACCTCAGGATGAGATGCAGAGATAAAGTTTCTGGACAACTTAAATGACTGCGCTTCTTGGAGCAGCTAGTCCTGGAACCCACAAGAAGAGAGGCAATACTTGATTTAGTCCTGAGTGCAGCACAGGATCTGGTCCAAGAGGTGAATATAGCTAAATGCTTGCTAATAGTTACCATAACAATAACATTTAACATCATCCCTAGGTGGGAGGGGCACCAAAGCAGCCCACTATTTAATTTCAGAAAGGGGAGCTACAGAAAAATGAGGAAGTTAGTTAAACAGAAATTAAAAGGTACAGTGCCAAAAGTGAAATCCCTGCAAGCTTCATGGAAACTTTTTAAAGACACCATAATAGAGGATCACTTTAAATGTATACCCCAAAATAAAAATACATAGTAAAAGGACCAAAAAAGTGTTTATTGTGCATAAACAACAAAGTAAAAGAAGCAATTAGAGGCAAAAAGGCATCCATAAAAAGTGAAAGTTAAATCCTATTGAGGAAAATAGAAAGGAGCATAAAGTCTGGCAAGTGAAGTGTAAAAATATTATTAGGAAGGCCAAAAAAGAATTTGAAGAACAGCTAGTTGAACACACAAAGAGTAACAACAAAAAAGTGTTTAGTACATCAGAAGAAGGAAGCCTGCTAAACAACCAGTGGGGCCATGGAAAGATCAAGATGCTAAAGGAGCACTTAAGAAAGATAAAGTTATTGAGAAGAAACTAAATGAAATCTTTGCATCGGTCTTCATGGCTGAGGATGTGAGGGAAATTCCCAAACCAGAGCCATTCGTTTTAGGTGACAAATCTGAGGAACTGTCCCAGATTGAGATATCATTACAGGAGGTTTTGGAACAAATTGATAAATAAAACAGTAATAAGTCACCAAGACCAGATGTTATTCACCCAAGAATTCTGAAGGAACTCAAATGTGAAATTGCAGGACTACTAACTGTGGTATGTAACCTAGCATTTAAATCAGCTTCTATACCAGATGACTGGAGGATAGCTAATGTAATGCCAATTTTTTAAAAAGGCTCCAGAGACAATCCTGGTAATTACCAGCTCAGTAAGCCTAAATTTAGTACCAGT
Source organism: Mesoclemmys tuberculata (assembly GCA_007922155.1). Classification (NCBI taxonomy): domain Eukaryota; kingdom Metazoa; phylum Chordata; order Testudines; family Chelidae; genus Mesoclemmys; species Mesoclemmys tuberculata. Next base: position 1,213,806 of record ML675633.1, on the reverse strand, counting down.
TAAACTGGTTGAAACTATAGTAAAGAACAGAATGATCAGACACATGGATGGATGAACACAATTTGTTGGGGAAGAGTCAACATGGCTTTTATAAAGAAAAATCATACCTCACCAATCTACTAGAATTCTTTGAGGGGTTCAACAAGCATGTGGACAAGGGTGATCCAGTGGATATAGTGTATTTAGTTTTTCAGAACACCTTTGACAAGGTCCCTCACCAAAGGCTCTTAAGCAAAGTAAGCGGTCATGGGATAAGAGGGAAGGTCTTCACCTGGATCAGTAACTGGTTAAAAGATAGGAAATAAAGGGTAGGAATAAATGGTCCATTTGCAGAATGGAGAGAGGTAAACAGTGGTGTTCTTCAGGGGTTGATATTGGGACCACTACTGTTCAATGTATTCATAAATAATCTGGAAAAAAGGGGTAAACAGTGAGGTGGCAAAATTTGCACATAATACAAAACTACTCAAGATAGCTTAAGTCCAAAGCAGACTGCAAAGAGTTACAAAGGGAACTCACAAAACTGGGTGACTGGGCAACAAAATGTCAGACGAAATTCAATGTTGATAAACGCAAAGTAATGCACATTGGAAAACATAATCCCAACTATACATATATAATGATGGGGTCTAAATTAGCTGTTACCACTCAAGAAAGAGATCTTGGAGTCAGTGCAGATAGTTCTCTGAAAACATCCACTCAATGTGCAGCTTACAGAATTTTGGGAATCCTTAGGAAAGAGTTAGATAATAAGACAGAAAATATCATATTGCCTCTTTATATATCCATGATACCCCTACATCTTGAATACTGCTAGCAGATCTTGTTGCCCCATCTCAAAAAAGATATATTGGAATTGGAAAAGGTACAGCAAAGGGCAACAGAAATCATTAGGCATATTGAAAAGCTTTCATATGAGGAAATGTTAATAAGACTGGCACTTTTCAGTTTGGAATAGATACGACTAATGGGGGATATGATAGATGTCTATAAAATCATGAGTGGTGTAGAGAAAGTCAATAAGGAACTGTTATTTACTCCTCATAACAAAAAAACTAGGCAGAAGGTTTAAAACAAACAAAAGGAAATATTTCTTTACACAATGTGCAATCAACCTGTGGAACTCCTTGTCAGAGGATGTTGTGAAGGTCAAGACTATAAAAGGGTTCAAAAAAAGAATACATAAGTTTCATGGAGGATAGGTCTAATAATGGTTATTAGCCAGATGGGCAGGGATTGATGTTTGCCAGAGTTTTGGAATGGGTGATGGGATGGATCACTTGGTCATGACCTGTTCTATTTATTCCCTCTGAAGCACCTGGCATTGGCCACTGTTGGAAGACAGGATACTGGGCTAGATGAACCATTGGTCTGACCTAGTATGGCCATTCTTTTGACTGTGATTAAAGGAAAGCAGGTTGCTGGGTCACTAAAGGGGTTCCTGACACACAACCCCCTATCATGAGCTGTTTATAACATAACTTTCTTATTTGTTAGCTTTTAAAAGAACGGGTGGTGCTTTGAATGATTGTCCATGAACATAAGGTCACATACAAATGATGTGACTAGTAATAGGTCAGACTTTGGGGAAGTTTGGATCTGGATATGAACTTAGTGTATCATTGGCATCATGCCCCAATTCTAGACATGATAGATTCTATGATAATAATATGATCCTTGCAAAACTGGAAACAATTTTTAACAAACATCATGATACTAACAGAAAAATCTACAAAAAATCTGGTAACTCACGCCAAAGTATTGAGCATCCAAGACTCCTTTTATGGGGGATCTTCATCAATGACAAGAAAGGACACACAGTACATAATGAGGTAAACTGGGCAGTTTAAGGCAGTGCAGACTGAGGAGAAGCGAGGAGTGGGACTCAGAGCTTCTAGAGCACAGTGTGTGTGGTGTACAGAAGGCACTGTCCTTTTGGAGGTTAGTTTAACAGTAAGACATCAAATGAGAAAGAACACAGATACAAAGGTGATGGGTCATCCGCTTCTTGGATTACAATGCACTTCTTGGATTACAAGATTTTAACAGTTGAATTTTCTATCAGGCAAATGCAGAAACATGCACTGAAGCACATTGATGCGCAGAGGCTGGAATATTCAGTGAGTATTCTTTTTTTCTTTTTTAAAGAAGCCACACTCACACACCTTATGTGTTTGTTAATATTCCAGCCCTTTAATTTCACTTAAACAAAAGTGCACAAAAAGTGAATTTCTGAATATTCTGCATAACATTCATAGAAAGCAAACTTTAAATCTGCACATGCACATTAATGTCAGAACTAAGCACTTCTTCAGTGAGAGAACAGAAACTATACTATCAGATCTGTTGCCTAACACAGCTATCCATAATATTTTTCATCTATAAAGGCAGACTCACTGCAACTGCAATCTCCTCATGAGATGACTGGGAAGTCAGAACTTTTGGGAGTCTACCTTTTATACATGTAGAAAACATTTCAATTACCTTGAGGGCACAGACCACCAGTGAGGTAGATTAGTGGCACAGAATAGAGTCCAAGCATGGAGCGAAGTTAAATTCTGGCTGAGGACCAATCTCTTCTAAAGAGCACCAGGGGATCACAAGCCAGAAACTTTGTTTTGTAATGTTTTGTCCAAAAGTTCCACCTCCTAGTAACATGGAATTTGATTTTAAATTTTGGTAGTATGAGGCTCTATCTATATTCTAATGCTGTACTCCTCACCATAGCGTCATAGAACCCGACTGAACAAGTGGATTATCTCTATATTTCCATCCTGATACTCAAACGATTCATGTCACCCAGAATAACAAGTTCAGGGTATTCTCAGACTGTGGCCCATCTAAATGCTAACCTGGTAAACAGGACCAAAGTTAATTATTAGACCTAGGCAGAAAATGGGTTTCCTGTCCTGTAAAAATTTTGGAGATATGGACTTGAAAAAAATCATCTAAATCAACCTTATTCTGCCAATAGTTTATATTGTGATAGTTTGAATTTTCTGATGGAAAATTCCTGACCAACTGTAATAATTATCATCACAGATTAGATAGTATTCTTAGTATGAAAAAGCTCTGAATCTATCTCTTTTAAAGCATCCACTTGCTGCCAGCTGAACTATAATTTACTATGGCTCTTACAATTTATTCATCCCAGCATGAATTTACACATCAGGAATGTCAAAAAGAGCACTGAGCAATGTTCACTCTGAGTATAAAATCCAAGCTCAGCCTTTTATAGTGTCAGTTACCTAAATAGGCCTGATAAATTGCCAGGTCCCCCTCCAAATATGAAGCCAAGAGGAGGTATAAAGACTGACAGATCAGCTGACAAGCATTAAGAATGTGGTTGTATCTGGCACACATTATAACATTCAACAACACTTGGCACACATTACAATATCCATCACTGTGAGCTCATGCAGCTTAAAAAGGGTAACACATTTATACATGCATAACTTCCTTATATCCATACCAAATCTTTCAAAACATGTCACAAGCACTTGTCCACATCTAAGATTAACTGCACAACAACTCTGCAGCGTTAAAACGAGCGGTGTTTGAGTTCTGGGAAAGCACATCCAGGCTCATGATGCTTTTAACAAAGCAGAAAAGTTTGCAGCTTCATAGCTCAGAGCTAGATTGCTTGATTGTCTTGAAACTTTCCCAGAAATAGTCACCTTTGGTTTGACGCAGCATTAGAAATTTTCAGCCTCAAAGGAATTTTAACCAGAATGGTATACAGAGTGAAAAACAGAATTTAAAACGTAATAACTCCTGTAGTTTTAATTATGGATTCACTACTGCAACTTCATAATTATTAGTCTCATCTGATATTCTACTTTATTTCAATGCTTTGCTTTACATTTTATTCATGTTTTCATTTCAGAGTAAGGACTCTGTGTTTCTAAAGGCTGTTTATCCCTTCTCAGTAATTACAGACTGGCATTTACATATCTTCAAATTTCCATGCTGTGGCCATGAAGTTGTCATAGCCTGAAGAGTCCAGTTCAGTTGCTGTTTAGCTATCATAAAGTTAACTTGCACAGCTTATTAGACAGACATGATATTTTTATAGTTATGTGGCCTAATTTTGCCATTAAATACTTCTGTAGATATTTGCAATAATGTTTATCACTGATAGATATCTCAACTATTGGCTGTAATTAATTTCAGCAGTTTTGTGTGTGTGAATGTTTTTTTGCAAGAAATGTTCTTATCTGTTTTCAGACAATAAAGAAATTCCTTCAGGTACTGGTGGGTCTGTTACTGAGTTTATGGTCAGGTACATACTAGCCTTAGTTTGATTTGTTCTACCAAATTGGCTTTATGTGTCTTAACTGCAACAACTTAGGTAAGTTTTTATTCTCCTCCTGGTGATTTTTCAAGTTATACTTTTTATTAACTCATTCATTTCTTCAAACTTTGAGTTTCATTTTAATTTTCTAGGTTTTTGGTTTTTTGTTTATACTCTACAGGCTAGATTGTGATTGGGAACACATGCTTGTACAAAGAAATGAGAGACAGTGGGAAACCCCCACCTCACACTTCTATGTGAGCTACCCAGACCTTGGGTCTCGCTGAACAGGAATATAAGCAGGGCAAGTTGCTTGCTTAGTCCCCTATTGGAGCAGGTGGACATGGAGTTGGCAAAGCTGTGGCTCTACTCATCTACTCATCGATCAGGGCAGCTGAGCCTGTGCATGGGAAAGAGGGCATAGTGATTTTCTGCAGGCATAAGCCAGCCATAAATTACTATCCCGCTGGGACCAAGGCAGAAGCAGGGGAGGAATTACGAATCACAGGTTTGTGTCTGATTCACAATCCTGCCCAGTGTGGCTCCCAGGGCAGTGTTCACACCAACTCTTGCTCAGGACTTTGCCAACGGTTAAAATCCAAGCCATAAAGTTATAGTTTATTTTCCCCAAGCTAATCAATTTTTCCTTAAGAAAAGGTAAAGGAAAAGATGAAAGATGTTTCCCCTTTTTGAAGCGCTTCCCAAAGGAAAACACAATGTAATAACTTCTGAAGTGGACTTTTAAATCCTCAAATCTCAAAGTCTGGCTGTGCCATTAATAAACCCACCCACAGGCCAATTAGAAGTCACATAAAAGCAGGTCACAAGTAGGCAAAGTTATTATATTTTTATTTATCTCCCAGCGTCATTCCAATCGCTATTCCCATCCAATCCTCTCTAGAGCTACCTAGATGGAGAATTAAATTTGGTTCATCTTAATAGAATGCTGCATGTTTTAAAAATAGGTGGAAACCTGAGATTTGTAATCGGTGCTTGCATGACAAGATATATACTGAAAGTGGGATGGATATATATATATATATATACACATATATACACACACACACACACACACACACACACACACTAAGTGGGATTCATCTGACAAGTGAGGAAACTGCATCTCCAAAAGCATAATAAAATGGGAAGTGTGATACGAATTCATGATGGAAAGAAATCCAAAGAAATCCAAAAGCCATTTCAATAGTACTCGTTCCCTAAATCACCTTGCTTTTTATGTCATCTGCTGCTCAGTGCAGTTTTCTCCCTTCTTTTGGTACTTTCTCTTCTTCAAAAAGTAAAGCAGGGTCTGATTCAGCCACCCCTACTCAACTGGGATAGCCACTTGCTGCACGGAGGGGCTGGTTGAACCTAGCTTCACTACTCATGGAAAGAGAGAGACAAAATCTGACCCACATGAGGTGCTGTATTCAGAAGAAAGGCTATGTGGACCTCACACAGGACCAAGTATCTAATTTCTGCACCTGGCTGAGCTGTTCACTGTCTCAGGCTGAGTCACAGAAATCGTTTTTTTAAGGGTGATTCCTCCAATGGGCCAAAAGTAGCCCCGCATGTAACAACCGAGTCCGTCACTAGCAAACACAAATCCTGACTGATGTAAACCCAACATTTTCCTTTACTCAGCTTTAAAAGCTGTTCTTGGGTTTTTTTAAAGTTTAATTCTGCTTTTTTGCTGGTGTAATAATGACATATTATCCCCTTAACCTCATGCAGAGATACACTGCACAGCAGGAACCATGCCATTATAATTAAAGTTGATCCACATACTGGTTCTTTTGCATGCCTACACTCTTTCCCATCTGTTAGGGGGGAATTAAGCCCACTTGCCAGGTGGTATGCCAATTTCAATAGGGCATTAAAGCCAACCAAAGATAAGCTTCGAGAGAAATCCTGCAGAACACAGCAAGTGCCTTATTTTCTGCCAGTAGGACCTTCTGTTTGCAAACAGTGCCAGCTCAGAGCCAAATGTTTCCAAACACAGGATTATATCTGTAGTCACCTTGTGGGCATTATACAATGAACAAATGCCTTTCTTTTGGCTCCTGAATTTGGAATGTACATTGTTTTTAAAAAGAGAAAGCATGGCATATTACTGTCATTAGCAGCCATTTTGATTTGTGTGTTAATGCCCTGTATGTGCTAGGTCCTTTCCAAATTCTATTAATCCATTATTTTGTTGATGGTCTGCCACAGTGAATCTTAGCATACTAACTACAGGGGGCTCACAGCTCGGCAGTCCTCTCCTAGGTAAATCATAGTTGCTCCATGCATATCCCTTAGGGAAGATGCAGGAACATAACAGAATAGATCACCCAAAAAGTTAGTTTTATATAGCACCATTCATGCTTAAGGTATCTTTATGGTAATGTGATCAGTATAGATTCTAACCCTTAGAAGAATGCACAATGAAGGTAGAGGAAAGGTGGCAGAAATCTTCTCCTTCCGTGCTTGCAAGCCAGCTAAGACAGTTTTCTCAGAAGCCTTTTCAAAGGCTTTTCAGGAGAGTGGAAGGAACTCCTGCACTTCCTCAAGAACATCCTCAATTTCCATTCAAAGTGCCACTTCTTCATCTTTGCTTTTACTAGGACAGTGTATACATAAAACCCCCCATGAAGTGTCCATAGGGAGAGGAAGGGAGAAAAAAGGAATCACATGAGAGAGAGGCTGGTCACATTGTTTAATTGTCTTCTGGAAGATGCTCAGATACAACAGTGATTAGGGAAGTATAAGAACCTGAATAAATTGGAATAGACTCGCAGACCCTGCACTCAGGACATTGCTGGAACTACTCCCCGTCTGCTTTCTCGAACGCCCACAGCACTCCAAAGGGTACAGAAAACAGAGTAGAAGAGATAGGGTCAGAGATCTATACAACCACCAAATTGGTCTACGTAGCTTTACTATTTGCTTTGGACAGCTTCAGCAGAGTGAATCCTGGGGTTACCCCCAAAGCAGTACAGTTTGGCACCACCTATTACTGTGAGCTGTGGCTACATGTACAAGCAACTGGAGGAGTTATCAGCAACAGTTTAAGGCTTACTGTATCAACAAACAACACAAAAGACAGAATTCTCAGAGTTGTTCCTTCATCTTTTCCAGAGTGACATGGAAACTTAATTTGATACCTGAACAGATCTAGATAGGTTTAACATCCAAAAGCTGATGACCTTGCTAACAGCGTATCTTCCCTCATACTGGACTGCCATATTAAAAGTGGACATGTTAGTGTGTTCCCAATGTTTGAGCTCAAATTTTAATATGGAATTTCAACCTACAAACTTCTGGCGCAGAAGCAAGAGTGCTCCAAATTAAACAATATTATGAAACCAGACAATAGGTCACATTTTCAAAAACAACTCATTAAACTAGGTCCTAAGTCCTATTTTCAAAAGGGATTTATCCACTTAGGATCATAAGTCTCATTGAAAGTCAATGGAATTTATGCTCTTAAGTATGTAAGGCCTGGTCTACACTTAAAGTTTATGCTAATATTGCTCTGTTGATTGGGGGTGATTTTTTTTTTTTTTACCAATATAACTGCCAATCTAAGCCCTCACTGACACACAATTATACTGGCATGAAAGTGCTTTTGACAGCATATTTTATGTCTTTTGAGAACTGATGATGGTCGAAGCACTTTTGTGTTGCTAGAAATTGCATATATGAGACGAAGATTTGCCAGCATAGATGTGCTAGTAAAACATTTTCTAATGTAGACGAGGCCTGAGTCACTTTTGAAAATGAGACCTGTTTTAAGTCATTTACGCACTTTGAAACTTTTACTCTATGAGATTAATTGTCTATAAATGCCTTTGTCTAGTTGCATGTTTAACATCCTCTAATCTCATGTCACCCAAGCAAACCCATCTTTTGAAACCAGTATGTACCTTAATCAGCAAGGATAAAACAGGACACTCAAAATATGCTTTCAGGTCCCCTCAATTATCTCTTTTTTATTAATTATTTATTATCTGTAGTGCCTATAAGCTGCAGGAAGGGACTAGGGCCCCATTATATCAGGGACTATGCTCAGACATAAGCAACGAACACAAACCTGCTGTGCACACACTCATTTAAAAAAAGTATTTAGTGCTATAAAATGCACTCCAGCCATTCCCAGCTGGCAGATCTGACAGCGGGACTCCCAACAGAGAAATTGGCCCTAAATTTGAAGCAATTAAATACATAATTTATGAAGACAGGTACCTACCTTCATTAATTACTTCTATTGCTTCAAATAATTAATTATTAAATTTCAAATGTAAGGCCCAATTTTCTGACAGATAGGGTACTGTCAGGGTGGTTATGGTTCCTGGATTCAGATCAATTTTGCCCCACTCTCAACCAAGCAGCCAAAGGGCCGTCCTCCAGCCAGGGATGGGCTGAGGGAGCACCTTTAGTAGTTCACATTCTTTTTTTAAGTATGTGTGTGTGTCAGTGCCTAGTGCAATGTGACCCTCATTAAGGCTTCTAAGGAATACCACAGTGCAAATAACACGTAGATATAAATGTAAGGAGAAAGGGTCTTCAACATGTTTTCTTATCTGGTGTCCTGAGCTGAATGGTGATTGAAGAGAGGAGATGTGTGCTACACTGAGGCAGCCATGCATAACACAGTGATACCATCGAGAGGCTTTGGGCTCCCAGAACACTGGAATGCCTTCTGTAATGAAAGGCCAACATTTGGATTAGAAAGCCCCATTTCAGTACATGGCAGATGGACCCCTTGGATTCCAAACTGAAAGGGTTTATTGGAAGGACTTTAAAGCAGGAAGGGAATGCCAGGTGGACTAAGTATTTTCACTATTTACACAGCTCTTCCTGAAGCAAACGTGCCCATAGATTTCAGTTGGAGTTCTGCTTGAGTAAGGACTGAGTAAAAACTACAAATATATATTCACATTTTTAAATTGCATTTGGCAATGGTCATGAGTCTACAACTTCCTTTGGAGATCTTCTCCACCACCTGATTGCTCTTACAGATTACATGGGGCAAAATCCTAAGAAAATATTAAACATATTTGAGGATTTGGCCCATATTTTTCTACTAATATTTAATCTATTTTTCCTTGCTGCAGTTTAATCCCATTACTTCTTGCTCTGATTATTACTTCCTATGTGAGCGACTTTTCAGTTATCCTTTTTTAATCCTATTTAATTGATTTCAGCCCATTTCTCTAATGTATGATGATTAGACTTCACTTTAATCTTATTCTCCCAAGAATTGACAATCCTGCCCTGCTTTGTGTCATCGCCAGATATGATTAGCATACTCTATATTCCATCCTCCAAGTCATTAATGAAAATATTCAATCATACAAGGCATGTGGGAATGCCCTTTAGTGAGGGAGAATGGACAATGAGATATTGAACCACCAAAATAGAATTTCTGTCAGCAGCTACACAATGAGGAAGTCAGAAAATGAGTCTGATATCTGAAACATGTTCCTCAGCCTCTACACAAGATTCATCAAAGGAATAACAAGGAAGTGTTGTTGGTTTCTTCCTGCTTGTTATCTAGCCACTTTTAATGAGAGATAGTTGCACCCTTTGTGAAAGTTCAGATCAGAATCTGGATCCAAATTTTGCAGCTTGGACCTAGCTCAACTTTTTGTAGCAGTGTAAACTATTATACCACAGCCATTTCTCTGACAGAAGGGTAGCTGAAATCAGACGTTGAAAAAAGGCATAAAGAAAGTAGTTGAGAAAATTTTCTGCCCTCTGGGAGTAAAGGGAGAAAGTATCCCAAAGAGTTTATACTGTAGATGCACCTGGGTTCTGTTAAAAAAAAAAATCTAGTGGAACCAAATTGAAATAGATAATTAAATAAATTGTTCCACATTACAGGATAATTGCAGTTTCCAAAGAAATAGTTACTTTGGCCCAGATTCTCAAAGATATTTGGACTCCTAGCTTCCATTGATTAAAATGGAAGTTAGAAATCAAAATACCTCTGAAGATCTGAGCCTTTGAGATCAATTTTACCAATTATAAAATTTCAGAAAATGGTTCCAGTGATCACTGCATCTTAATAGCTACTGAAAAATCAAATATTGAGTATTTAAAAAAAATTAATATAGAAAAACATTATTTAGAATTGGATGTATTTATTAAAATGAAAAAGCTCATACGTAGCATACTGGAATTTAAAAAGCATAGCACAATACAGTCCTTTAATACAATCTTCTCTATCAAGTTACAGGCTAGGGGGAACACCACTGTGATATTTGCAGGAATTTCCATTTCAATGCTGCCAAATTGTTGATCCACTGAAATTAACAAAGTACAATGACCCCAAAATAGTATCAACCAATAAATATTATATGATCACATAAGTTTAGATGTGTGGTGTTGAACATGAACGCAAAAAACAATTGAGATAGGTAAACAAACATCAAGAAAAATTGCATATTTTCTTGAGCTGGATCTGTATTTAGCAAAAGTACTAAATTCTAAAGGCAACGTTGTGCTTGATGCAACTCCATGCTACCTCCCATTCATCATGTATCATTCCCCAGGGGAACTTGGGAAAGGATTTTCTATCAGGGATATTCTTCAGTCTTGTTCTTGCTGCTCCGAAACTGCTCAGGATCCAGAGACAATATGACCCTAAATAGGAGATAACTTTTTTTTTGTTAGATGGCTCCACAGCTTAGTAATGTGTGGGTTGCTGTCATCAGTACAAGTGAAAATGTCAGGACTTGTAGGGGTTGGTATGTACCTCACTGATGAATCATTGATTCTACTCAAGGTCCACCAAAGGTTTTCAGCTTTGTATTACATACTTGTAGGTCTTGTGAAGATATGTTTCTGTGCAACAGTCAGTGTCTGCCTTTGCGTTGGACCATTCAAATCCTTGAACAGTGTTGCATTTCTGTTTTAACTTTCTGAAACCAAGTTTCAATATAACAATTGCTAAATCTATTGTTTAGCAGAAAGGTGAATGAAGACCCACCATAACTCTTTTAAGGCACGGCAGGCGAAAGCACTGGAGTCTGCCAAGAAAGCTACGATGCTGGACAGCATAGCAAGAAGAATTTATCTGTGCATTGACAATAGCACTGAATTAAAATGAATGTAACAAACAAACAGACAGCATTATCAGATGGGCAGCCACAGAGCCCCTGAGGAAATGGTGAGCCACCAGTGGCAGTGTGAGGTTTATTTCTCGTGCTTCAGTGCCACACAGTGTGTGTAAACTGAGCTACTTTATACAGAAAGATCTTGGCACCAACAACTTGAGCCCTGTGGTGTTTGGATTTCTCTTTTCTATCATGGTTTTGCTTAAGGAACATTGTAGGTTCCCTCTTCTTCTGCGTCAATATTCCTCAGATTCTCTCCACAAACACAGAAACACCAGTTCTGGATTATAGATACTGTGGCAAATGGCCAGCTTCTCCCTAGTGGGTCTCGCACTTTTGCCTCTTGTAGTGGGCCAGGGTGTCGCCGGTTACCCCACTTTCCCAGGGAGGGGGGAAGGGACCCGGGCCTGCCCGCTCCTCCGGGTCTCAGCCCAGGGACCCTCTGAGTAGCAGCTCTGTGCTGCTGGCACCTTACTCGTAGCTGTAGGCTTTTCCCCTGGGCTACTTCCCCCCTCTGTCTTTGTCTTTTTGAGCCCAGTTCCTTCCTCAGGACTCCACCTCTCTCCCACACACTACTTTACTCTGTTCTTCTTCACACACTCCTCTGCTCACCATACACCTATTCCTTCAACTCCCACCCTGCTTCTCAGGAGTAGAGGGCTTTTATCAGGCACCTGGGTGGGGCCTTAATTGGCGTCAGCTGACACTAATTATCCTTTGGCTAGTCTACAGGGAATAAAGCATGGCACATTCTAGCACTTACATAGTGCCCTTCTAGAACTTTCCCAGTGCCTTCTGTCCTTGCTATACCACAATACCTATTCTGGTATTCCCCCTTCCCAGTATGATTGCACCACCTCCTACAGCAGGGAGGGCATTAAGCAATAAAGTTATGGCATTCAATAGATTTATAAGGGCCTACGGTTATTTGGAACCACCCCTGAATAATTAAGTGCTTCCTACCAGACATCCTTCTATTTGTAGGTATGTGTCACATCTTACTTTGAGCTGAGGCATAGTCATCCTAATGTGCACTTCTGAAACCAGCCAAAGGTGAACATTTTCTACAATCCGAAACCCACATGGATTTGTATCTCTAGGTGTTCTAGAGTTGTTTAGATTAGTGTTGTGTGAGCAAGCTTTGTCACCAGAAAAAACCTAACCAGAGGAAGACTTCATTCTATAGATTCCTAACCCACGCAGAACAGCGTAGGAGATTTAACTGCCATGCCTTGTTTGAAGCAAAGCCACATGGTATCATTTTTGCTGCTGCTATGGAGAAACAGCCAATCCTTTGGGAGATTTATTATATCCAATGATCCACCAGTCAACTTCTATGAGACTCTTGCATGTGCTATTTGCCACTGCATATAGAGGCAACTGGAATAAATGCTAGTGTAGTGAATACAGCTTGTGCTTGATGGGGAGCATTGTTATAGCTGTTTCCTTCAACCAGCTACCCAGAGTAACCACGAAACAGAAAAAGGAACTAAGACTGTCTTTAGCATCTTAATCCATTCTCCTCTTGAGTTCATTTTAAAGCTGCAAAAGCTTGGGTAAATATGCCTGGCAAACAAAATTCTCCAGACTATGGAACTTAGAGTGAGCTTAATTAGTGTTCCCAGACAGAAGAGTTCATAAAGGTGAAGTAAAGGCTCTGAGTGCAAATTAGTAATTCAAGGGTATAAATCTGCAAAACATTACTTGTGTTGGAATCCTCTTTGGGCCTAACTCAATGGGGCATGTTCCTGTAGTAGTACCCATATGACAATTAATAATTCATAATCATTAATGGTAAAAATAAATATTTCAATAACTGAAAAACCATTAGACAGCCAGTACATTAACTCTGCCTGCATAAAAACACTAGCCTCCTCTCTTCCCTTCTTTGTAGATGGAACATCCAAAAACTGCATCATGGAACAATAGTTTCATTTGTTTCCCATATGGCTGACAAATTTGTGTGATGGTTTGTCACCACATTCATCTTTGCTCTTTTTATATCAGTGCTGTAAGGTCATGATCTGGGAAGCCTGCACATGGAAACAGCTTATCTTTGTATCTAATGATACTTGGATAATTGGCAGGCCCAGTGGATCACTGGTCCCACTCCTGTAAATGGCATAGAACCTTCCCGGACAGGGCCCTTAATAAGGGGTGGGAATGATTGCCTTCATCATGCCAGTGGGCCATTTAGGATTTTTTACAACTAAACAAGGAGTTGTTGTGGAATGTATCTGATCATAAGGAAGACTAGATTTGGAATAACTGGTGAATGGCTAAAAGTAAAGCATTCTGGTTTTTTGGCTCATGTTCAGATGAAAATATTTTATATGGATAACAAAGCTACTCTGATTTTCTCAGGGCATATAAATGTAGTATAGTAATTCTGCTTTGACACTGGACCTAACCTACCTGTTTTGAGACTGATGTTTGAAACTGGTATTTGAGGATTTAGGAGGGATGATAAAAAAAATCTAGTTTACAATGGAAAGTTGCATATAAGTGGATACTGCCAGTCCATAGTAAAGGGAGACATTTTTCTTCTCTTTCTCAAATACTCACAGCCTCACCCATAAGTTGTATGTGATATTTTGCAGTGATTCAGAGACTCAGTGGCATATATTTTTATCCCCTTTTTATTGCAATCCTGGTTTACAAGATTCAGGAGCTGTACATGCTTGAGAAACTGAGCTTAAAAGTTCAACTCTCAGACAAAAGGGGCTGCAGCTCCAGGCATGCTGTGTGCATGGCTAGATGAGAAACAAAGCAGAATAGAATGGGCATTATTTAGTTAAATGTTTTTGCACACTGGACTTCAAACATAGGTGACCTCTAGTGCAATATTCAATATCAAATGAAGTTAGCCTAAATATTCTAGGGGCGTCTGTATGAATGGCACTGCCAGAATGAAAAGAAAAGTAAACCAAGTAAAGGCTGCCTAATGATAAGTATAGCACCAGATAATGTTCCACCTATCCATGGGGATTCAGTTCAATTCATGCCTTATTCTTAATTTCATGGACTAGAGGTGATACAGTGTGCACAATGTATGGCTGACATGCATTCTAGAAGGAGAAGGTATTTGACTAACTCATCAGGCAATTCGTACCAAAAGGGTTGGTACATAAAAAGAAAATTCTGAATTCCTTTGTGTAAAAGATATTGATACATTTTTAGGTCACAGACTGGGTAATCAAGGGGATATGAAAATTTTCTTACTTCCAACTGGTTTTTCAATCAGAGATTTAAAAAGGCAATATGTTCCTCTAACAGTGCTGACCAACATATCCAATTTTAATTTTACCTCATGTACTTCTATTGATAAACTTTAATCCTGTTAAGCAAGGATGATACTTGGCTGAGCTTCCAGTGTGAAACTGTGACTGAAATGTTAGTTAGATACAAAAAAAGGTGTTAAAGACAATCATCTGCCAGGACTAGAACATATGCAAAGGGGTCCCGCATGATTAAATTTACTTCGCTTTCTTGAAGTTTCTTTGCCCAGCTGGACTGGGAAAGGTATTATTGTGAATTTCTCTCATGCTTGGTACTAGGACAGAAATATATGCTCTGCGACATCATAGGAAGGGACATCCTAACTAAATGTTAATATATTTTGTAAAATAGTGACTTCATCTTAAAAACTAATTTAACCTTAACCAAACTAGCTACCAGGCACACTTAATATTCCTGCATAATCCCATTATAGAAAAGTCCTATAGAATTTAATATAGATCATAGGATTCTATAGAAATTGAACTGAATTCAATGAAAATTACTTTAAAAACACAGAGAATTTAACAGAGCATGAGATCCTTTTTATAGCTGTTTAAACAAAAAAATCATAGAATTTGACATCAGGGATATAATTTTCTGTCACATTATATAAAATTGCCCAAAATATCACATAAAGTGATTTATTTTCTATTAAACTTCTCATATACAGCACTTCTCAACTTTTAATATTGAAGGGCTTTACAAAGGAGAGGAAACTGAGAAACAGAGTCAGAGACTTCCCAAAGGTCACCCAACAATACAATCCTCAATACAGACAGCAATAAAATCAAGGTTTCCTCCTGATTTCTTGTCCATCTGACCTTGCTGTCTTTGTGTGAGAGGCCAGATCACACCGGGAGCTCTCACAGTCTAACGGGAGGACCTGTAAAATCAAACAGTGCCTGGCTGACCATAATGGAAGGTATTAGTTAGCTTTTATTAAACTTCTTTTTCCCACATAAGTAAAGTCTAGGAACACATGAAGAAATTTTTCATGGAGTCCATTTCATGCTTTTGAAGTATGGCTATTTTCAGAAAAGAGATTATGTAAAACTGGCACTTTCTTACCCAACAGATTTGCTTCTTGTTCATATTCAGAGCTATATCTGCTTATCATAAGGACAGCAATATCTCCTCATTTCCTCTTACTCTTATCGGCAGTGCAGAATCAATACAGTTCTGTGAGTATAAAGTGAATTATTTTGTGGTTTATAAATCAGCAGAATTGTTAGGCAGGCTACAGCTGCAGAATCTTACCACGCAGCATACAATTGTGCATCTCAATTGCACCTTTAAGTATATAGTGCATCATAGTTCGGTGATGCTTCACAAGCCAAAAAGAACACAGCTTCAATGTCAGAAATCAATGGAATTTGAGTACCTAAATGTTTAAGTCCTTTTGAAAATTCCATAAGGAACATAAAATAAATACTTGAGAAAAATCAAAAGGCAAGGGAAAGATCCTTCCTGAACTCTGCTACACACCACACCAACCATTAAAACAAAAAGTAACAAAAGTGTTAAAGCCAAACAAAATAAAAAATAAGAAAGCTGTGCAGAGGGACATTTATAACAGATTTATAATCTCAATGGGGTGGCACATTCAGACAAAACAGATGGTTACAACCCCTTAGTTTAATTATCTGTTCAGTGTACTCCCATTGCAGTTTTCCCCAAGACGTATTAAGCTAATACAAAATACAATTGCGGTTTTTATAAGGGGCACAAATCACCCCAAAATAAGCTGGCAAATGCATGAAGGCAATTCATGATGGGTGGGGGATGGGGGGGGGCCGGTTTTGCAAACCTTAAGTCTGTGAGCTACAGCACATGGCATATCACCTCAAAACTACTTTGTCAGTGAATGCTGTAACTTTGGCTGTGGATGGTAAACCCTACTGAGATGTCTCATTCATGCAGGGTTTAAGATACCCGCAGCCAATAGACTGAGCTGCCTACATAAATATTGATGGTATATATAGGTTGGTGCTGGATGATTTTAGGTAATCTGTTGTCTATTCTGTCTTTGAACTAAAAGTGTTTGAATGTTAACATTATTAAAAGAACAAGGGGGCGGAGGCCAAGGGTGCATTTAAGATTGTCTGAGGTGACTTTATATTGCCATACTTCCCAGCCTTTGGTTGTTTAAACGTGTTGTACCTTACCTTAAAATGTCCGGATTTTCTAATTAAGGAGCTTACATTTGAAAATAGGGCAGTATCACCATGGCCTACTGACAATAGAACCCCAGTAATATCACCCCAAACTAACATGCCATATGAATATGAATTTCTATTTTGGTGCTGAAGCAGCTCCTTGCACGTCTCAACAAAAATTGACTTTATCACCTTTGCTCCATTTATAATTTGCCCAGTTTTCTTTTTTCTGGCCTGTCTTTCAGCATAGTAAATTCATCCATATACTCTTTGACTGTATAAATCCTCCTTCCTGAGGGGTTTATATTTTCTGGTTACTACTGACTCTAACTCAGTGGTTCTCAACTTGCAGCCCTCAGGCCACTTGCAACCCAATCAGCACACAGCTGTGGCCCATGTGACATCCTTAGGGCCATACTGTTAGTATATATATTGTGTGGGTGTGGCCCACATAACATAGAGAGAGCTGCATATGCAACCCACAATGGTAAATAAGTTGAGAACCACTGCTTTAACCACTCTGAAATCCAGAGGGTCCTTGCCAAAATCCACCAAGGAAGCAGTTTTAAATCACATTGCATTTTTGGGGGGCCATTATAATGTCTTTTTATCTATTGTAAATAGTTTGTGAGCCATTAACTTGTGACAGGCCTGTGGGAATCAACTACTTTAGTCTCCTACATTTGCTTTGTTGACTGTAAAACTATTAGTTGAGTCCTTGTGTTCTGCCAACTTATAATAATGACATGTTTGCGCGCTCTGTCAATAAGATAAAATGTCAGCTGTGTGGGTCTCCTTCCCTGGAAACATTTCCTAGAATACAATGTTATTCAAAATGCACTATAGCACAAAATTCTTTACACAATTCATAATCCACATACACTCTTCTTTCAAAGACACACACATTTAAACACCCCCTGAAGATCTCAGTCATCCAAGGACAAAGTCATACTACACCCTTATGGTATCTCTTGCATGCCAGATAATTGCACAGTGCAGAAGGTCTGTGCTGTTACTGATGCACATCTGCACGTTTCCTACCAGTAATGCATGTCTTTTAATGGATACTTTTAAATGACTAAGGCTGTTAAAGAAGAGACAGAGAAGAAGCAACATGCTAGAAGAATACAAAATAATTAATGGAAAAGAGAAGGTAAGGCTTTCTAGTTACACAAGAAAAAAGGGGATATTCAATTAAACTGAAAGGCAACAACTTTAAAACGGATATATTTTTGTATACAATACGTACTTAACTTATGGACCTCCAAATGTCTTTGAGGGAAAGATCTAAGAAGGATTCAGAAAAGGATTTATAAATATGAGAATATCCACTGTTGCCCTAGACAGGATAAAAAAATTAGAAGGAATATAAGCTATTATGCTTCCAAGCACTAACTGATCTGGGTTAGGAATAAATTTTCCTATAGGCAGGTTATTCCTTCTTTCTCCAGCATGGAGAATCAGAAACCTCTGTCTGAAATATCAGATACTGGTCACTCTCAGACACAAGATAGTAACCTAGACTGGACTATTCCTGTGCTCAAGTGAGGCAATGCCTATGTTTACCCTGTGTAATCACTGTACAGTTATTCCTCAATAATCACATTGTAAATATGCAAATCGCTTGACTCTGCCTGGCTATTATAATTACTTTGATCTACTTGACTCCTATATTCAAACCAGCAACAAAGGCAACACTTCAGCTTCTCAATCCCTTCCTCTAAGACAAAAAAACTCAAAAATTCTTATGAAAGAGAAAAAGGGGGGGGAACCAAAAAACAAGCTGTCAAACTGCAGAAAGGGAAATTGCTAATAAATAAATAAATTCTTTGAATTATTTCCTTCCCTCCAAGTCAAAAGGCTCTGGTCCCCACAATAACTAAATTATATACATTTTTTTGGGGGGGGGAGGAATGGGAGGGTTATTGTCTGCTGCCCCAAGTATGTTCATTCTTTTCAAGCCTGCAAAGATTTACAAGTGTGATTAAAATAACATACTGTGATTAGGCCTATTGTTTCCAGTGGGACTAGTCACAGTGTGAAAAATTAAACACATGCATAAAAGTTTGGTGAATTAGGGCTGAAGTTGATACTAAAACTGATCATATTTTTCATTGGGGATTTATTTATATGATGAATGAAGGTCTTTTCTTCTGTCCACAAATCCTGAACAAATAGGTTGTGATGTTTACAAGTGTGTTCATTATTTTCTGTTTCAATATACACATTGTGAAAACAAATTTTAGGCTGTGGATTGTTCATAAACTAGTCACACCAGGTGTTCCTTGGCGATTGCCCATGACAAATAATTGGATACCCAAGTTAACACAGTATCATTCCTGGGCCTTGATGGGATGACCTAAACATGAAGCACAGACAGCATCCCTTTTTCAGTTTGAAAATTATCCACATACATTCTTAATTGTTCAATCAATCTATTGTGTTAATAAAAAAAAGTGGGGGGGGGGGCTTCTGAAATCATCAAGTGTGTATTATCTGTGAGAATAGCTTCCTGGATATGTATTTGTACTAAGTATGTTTGCTTGCAGAAAGCATACTTGTGCTTGACATTCTGAATAATACTTATACCCCTTAGGCAAACTACACTCCCTTGTGCCCATTAGATAAGCTGTGCAAAGGGGATAGGTTTCATTTCTGGAGAGGACAGGCCATCCATTGGGGTCTGTAAACTGTGAGGGGGGAGAAGCATTAACTTATAGCTGTAGCTCCACAGGAGACTCTCTGGTGGAGGCTGTCTGATGAGATGTTTCAACCTATCTTCCAGCCCACCTGGTTTTGCCCATTTCCTGGCCTAACCAGTCTGTTCCTGGTCCCTGGGCTTTTGCAGCTTTATCCATCCCTCCAGAATTTCTGTCACGGGGCTCTACAGCTAGGTCCTGCCAACACTGATGGAATCTAGCCACTAATCCAATTCATCCACGCAAGTTCATCAGATAAACATTATTAACTCATTTTGTAGATGGGAAAATTGATGGTGTGCAGTCAAAAGCTTTTCCTAAGGCCACAGACAAAGTCTCAGAACTGGGAGTAGAACTCAAGATTTACTAACACTCATTCCCATGTTAAACCACTAGCCCAAGTGTCAGAATGGATAGAGAAAAGTAAAGGACAAAAAAAAAACAAGTACAAATTACTGTTTGCAGCAATAACAATGGACGTATTAGGAAACAGACCAGACCATGAGCTGGTGTAAATCAGCATCATTCCACTGAAGTCAATGATTTACACCAACTGAGGATCTGACCCACAATTTTCAAAGTTACAGTACATTTTATAGAGGGGAACCCTTAAATGGGAAGGTAAAATAATTTACTGATGTTTATACACAGTCAGTGGTAAAGACAGGATTTAGAATTCAAGACCTCATGACTCCCACCCCTATGTTCATGTCTTCACACAGTGCTGCCTTCCAACTTTTTTTTTTTTAATATGAAAAACATCTTTTCCTTCTTCCGTGCCCCAGACAATCAGTAATTTGTAATTCACGTTTCAACATGTAAAAAAAAGCACTTGTACTCACTGAGGACTACACACATGCCAAGCCTGAAAGAAATCTGCAGTATCTAAACACAAAAGGACAAATTATTTTCTTAACAAATGAATAATGTTTTAATTTACAATGTGCCAGGATAACTCAAAAATAGCCAAACAGATTTTGGTGAGACTTTACAAGTGCATTGTTTTGTAAGATGATGTTTCAGGCCCAAAGGTAAGACTCCTAAATGACTAGAAAGAGGAGTTTACAACAAAAGTGGAGACTGCTGTGATGCTATAATGCATTGTTAATTGTCATTTAATCACTGCCACAATATTGCTACAACTTATAAATGTAGCACAATATACTATACTTATGTACTTTTTCTCACTTGGCAACAGTATAGATGAATGGAGAATTATTCAATGTATTACATTAATCTCTATTATACCAGAAAAAAAGAAAAGACTTACAATAGAGGAAGAGGAACAATGTGAGAGAATGATAGGGAAAGAATTTCCAAAATTTTACTGTTGCAAAAAGGCAGTCACAACAATTGTTTCAAATAATTGTCTCATATTCTTTCCCATAGACCTTCCTTTCATCTTTATAAAACTGAGGCCCTGATCCAAAGCCCATTGAAATCAAGAGATAGATTCCTATTGATTTCTGTGGCTTTAGATCAAGCCCTGAATGTTGGCTGTTTCCATTCCTGAGCACTGGTGTCCTCTTTCTCCTTTGTTCTATATACAAAGAGAAAATACAATTGGGTTTGTGCATCTTAGAGTTTGACCCTCCTATTCTATTCTGTTTTATTCTATTCGAGTTCTTATACCACCCTTATCAACATAGTATCTGAACATCCTCCAGCAGTACCTCCTGCTCCTCTTCCGAGTCATTCAATAGTTATTAATGCTTAATGGCAGCTAGAAGATTGGGTGTAAGACCAAAGACAGTGTGCCACACACATCAGATTTTGCTCTGGAGAGAAACCTGATGACCTGTACTATTTCTATTTTTCTTTTCACTGTGCAGGCCAGGATCCTGTTCATTTGTATTTAATTTAGATTATGATGATTTAGAGGACAACAAAACAATGATAAATAATTCCCTAGTGGTATTTTCTTGAGCTAGCAAATAATGTGTTAGCGCTAGAATTTCCTTAAAGAAAGGTCTTTCAACTTATAATGAGTTCCCTTTCAATTTGGGAGCAAAGTACACCAGTTCAACTTGCAGGCAAATATCTTTTATTAGGTTTCCCCTAAGACTACCTGAACATAGCGCCTTGAAGTCTTTCATACTGACTTTCAAGATGTCCTTGGTTGCTAGTAAAAACATTTACAATTTAAAGGAGGAAAAATCATTTGTACATTTTGCAAGTTGAGGAAAGAAATCCTACTTGGTGTGATTTGCTATAATGATACATTTATCAGATGCTGTTCATTTTATCTGCTGCAGAACTGCTTTTTGAGAGCATTAATCTGCAGTAATGATTACAGGGAAGTAATTCAAAGCTGTTCAGAGGGAAAGGTGGCATGAGGCTTTCCTTCTATTTGCTGAAGGCTACATCAGATCCTTCAATAAATTATAGCCTTTTAGAGGGAAAAATATGGTGCATATAGTGGTGTATGTTTACAGGAAGTTGGAAACTTAGAGCAATGAGGAAAGTGTTGTGATTTCATAAGAAAAAATTACATATTTTGTTACTTATTATTTATCATGCTATAGATTCCAGGAAAAAAAAAACTTCAGTGGATGGTTTGGGCATCAAATGTCCCTGGAATGTTAGTGTTTTGGTTTTTTTGAAATATTTTGATAGGTTGTTTTTTGTCAAAGGATTCTGAAGATGAATCATATATTAATAGACAGTTGATTCATAATATTTTGGACAAATTGGATTAATGATTTTTGCTGAGTCCAATCAAAATAAGTACAACATGTCAGAACACTGGAGAAAATAGTTTTCACAAAATACGGTATAGACGGATGTTACGGATACGTAGGAGGATTTGTGAATTAACTGAACCAATGCTTAAAATAAAACATTGGACCGTTATTATTGTCTGAAGTGTATGTTTTTCACAGAGTTGAACATAATGATAATAATAATAATAATAGAATAATAGCTCTTATTTGGCATTTTTCATCAGTAGGTCTCAAAGCTCTTTCCAATGGAGGTCAGTATCATTATACCCATTTTACAGATGGGGAAACTGAATGCACAGGGTGTTAAAATGATTGGCAAAGGCCAGCCAGTAGACCCATGACAGAACCATCAATACAATCCAGTTCTCTTTAATCCCAATCCAGTGCTCTACACACTAGGCCAAAGTGCCTATTAAACATATTGGCTTCAGTTTTAGAGTTTATATCATTCAGAATACAGTTATTACTTCATAATCAACCAGAACTTTAAAGTTGTTGTCTAAATAACTAGATACTGTCATGACATCAGGCAGTTAGTGCACTTGGATTACAGAAGGCAGCAACAGAATTAAGAAATTAACCTTAATCAACTGCTAGCTTTATAAGTATTCTAGGTCTTTCACAATGACTCTGAAAATTTCTGGGATTTAATAGCAAAAGCAACACAAAGCAAGTAATGGTGTTTGGGAAGGTGGGAGGCAGGACTCACTCTCAGTTTATGTTCCTAGTGTTCATGTTTCAAGGTTTCAGGCAGCCACCGCAAGGGGTCAGGAAGGGATTCTCTCCCCAGTGTATTCTGAGATGTTTTTTATTTCCTTCTTTTAAGCATCAAGGACAGCTACAGCTGGAAATGGCACATGGGGGAGCATTGGCCAGGACTCTCAGGTGCTTGGCTGCTTGGTTCTTGCTAACATGCTCAGAGTCTAATTGATCACCATATGATGGGCTGGAGAGGAATTTTCTCCTATGCCAGATTGTCTGTGACCTTTGGGGTCTTTGCCTTCCTCTGCAGCATGTGGGTGTAGGTCACTTGCCAGAATAATCTGGGTATATCTCACTTAATTATTTCTCTGCCACTGGTCCCTCCTGTTCTCTGCCTATGACACATAATAGTTCAGTCTCCTGTGGGCTGTAATACTTTGGTGTAACATCGGCTGTTGGGATTAGTGTGTGGATGCTGAGTGGTGTTGGTGGCCTGCGATATACAGGAAGTCAGACTAGATGATCTAGTGGTCCCCTCTGGCCTTAAATTTTATTACACAATTCAGTCGTCCATTCTTGAGATAAATACACAAGTTTCATTCATGTGTTTCATAGCTCAGCTTGTCCTGTCCTGCATTGAAGCAGCTCACATGGTTACCATTTGTAAAGCCTCCTTGTTTGTAAATGCTCTGGATGTTCTATAAATAGGGCCAGATTTTGTTTCTTTATTCACGTGTTGGGGGAAAGTGCTTTCTCAGACACCTGTGCAGGGAATAGACACAATCCTGCCCTATACAAAACACAAATGGGACTTCCTGAACACTGGAGGCTAAGAAGCCTTGGTTGGGACAGTGACATTAGAGGGAAGCAAAAGCTTGCCTATGGCTCTGCCCCTTTCTCTGCCTGTTAGCAGGCCCATGTTGGTACTGGATGGAGGGGGGGAAGGCTGCACTTAGGGTTGCTAGCCCTCCAGGATTGTCCTGGAGTTTCCAGAAATTAAAAATTAATCTTTAATGAAAGATTATGTCATGTGATGAAACCTCCAGGAATACATCCAGCCAAAGTTGGCAACCTTAGCTGCATTTCTAAAGGGGAGTTCTAGGTTCCCTTCCTAATAACCTATTTCAATACTTTATAGTCTTTGTACGTACTTCCATTCCCTGGAGGCAAAATTCTTCCAGTTGTTGCTGCTGTTGTGGGGTAATTATACAAGTCTTCCATCACAGCCTGTGCAGATGTGGCTACTAACATCTCCGTATTGCCCACAGATAGTGAGACATGTTAAGGATCATACATTTTTTATCAGGCTAGAAGGCACCATTATAATAATCTTCTCTGACTTCCTGTATAAGACAAGCCACAGAATTTCACCAAGAGGCCCCTGCATCAAGGCCATAGCTTCAGAGATACCAGAAGAATATATCTTAGAAAGACATCCTGTCTTGATTTAAAAGGCTTAAAATGATGAAGAATCTATCACATTCACTGGTAAGTTACTCCAATGGTTAATTGTAATAACTATTTGTAAAAATACTGCACCATATGGTTAGCCTAATTTTTCAAGTTTCCAGTTACTGCACCATGATATGCTGTGTGCAGTAGATTAAAGAGCCCTCTACTATCCGAAATCTTCTCCCCCTGTAGCTAATTATAGAGTGTGATCAAGTCACTTCTTACCATTTTCAGCTAAATAGATTGATATATAGTATATATAGTCTTTCGCTATAAAACAGGTTTGCCGGTTCCCAAGTCATATGTACAGCTCTCTTCTGAACCCTTTCCAATTTGTTAACCTCTTTTCTAAAATGTGGACACCAGAAATGGACACAGCATGCCAGTAATGGTCTCATTAATATGGGATCCAGTGGTAATAACACCACCCTACTTCTCCTATTTACCTTCTTATACACCCAAGATCACATAAGCTCTTAGCCACCACATTGCACTATGAGCTCATGGTCAGTGGGTTATCCATCACAATGCCCGAGTCCTTTTCTAAGTCAGTGCTTTCCAAAATACAGACCCCCATCCTATAAGTGTGACCTGCATTACTGGTTCTTAGATTTATGACCTGGCATTTAGCTCAAACAAACATGCTGTTTAAAAGAGCCCAGCTTATCATTTCTCTGTAGAATTATCATTATTAATTATTTACAATTCCATTAATTTTTGTGTTATCTGAAAATGTTATCTGTAATTATTTTATGTTTTTTTCTGGATCATTGATAAAGGTACTAATTAGTCTGGGACAAAAACAGAACACTGGGGATCACTAGAAATGACCCCTCTGGATGATGATCCTCCATTCAGAATTATTTTTGAGATCGATTAAGTAGTTGGTTTTAATTTATTTACTATGTGCTGCACTGATTTTTTTATAGCACTAATTTTTTTTATCAGAATGCCATGTGCTACTTAGCATTACAGACATCTAAGTTTATTATGTCAACACAGTTACCCTCCAACAAACTTGTAATCTTATCCAAAAACACCAACAGGTTTGTTTGACAGGACCTATTTTCCATAAACACATGCCAACTGGTATTAATTGTGATTCAGTCTTTTAATTCTTTACTGATCGCATCCCATATCAACCTTTCCATGATTTTACCTGAGATGACCATCAAGCTAGCTAGCCTACATTTACTCAGAACGTCCTTTCTTAAATCTTGGAACATGAGTTTTTCCTAGTCCTCTGGGACTCGCCCAGTATCCCAAGACGTGCTAACGATCAACATCAATAGCTTAAAGGTCTCTTCTCCAATTCTTTTCAAACTTGTGTGTGAAAGTTGTCTGGTCTTGCAAATTTTTTAAAAAATTAGCTTTTAAATAAAATCCCAAATGGAAAATGGAGATGTGAATCTGATGTACTTACTCTGAGATGTTTCGTAATTAAAGAAGAAGCAGTCGGTGAATGTATTTCAGTGATAATTTTGGTAGAGGGGAGAAGAGTTCTGCAGGAGGGAACCTGTTCTGGCTCCAATACTATTCAGTATTTTAATGAATTATTGGAAAGATGGAATCAAAGGTTATGCTGATCCCATTCACAGATGATGTGAATGTAGGAGTGAGCATAATAAATATGTTGACAGATGGGAGGAAAATACAATCAGATCTTAATGAACTGAAAAAATGGGTTAAAAGAAAATAATGGGATTAAATAAAGACAAATGCATAGCACCGTTGCTTACATAGCAAGGAATAATGCATAAATGTAAAATGAGGGACTGCTGAATAGGCAATCATAGTACAGAGACAAATCTGAGGGCCATATTGAACAAAATTTCAAAAATTCAGTTGTTGCAAGTGGATATCTGCATAGCAGGTCAGCTTTTCTTCAGCTTTCTTTCATTCATAAAGCAGACAACAAGCCAAGTATTCATTGGCCTGCTTAAGTCATCATTGTGGATTCTGAATTAACCATGAAATAGTCAGAGAAAAATGGTTTTATGAGTATTTCCCAAGGTTTCAAGACTTAAAAAGAAAAAGACCCTCAGAGTAGATATTTCTAAATGTCAACTGCTACCAATATTTTAATCAATGTTAAATACTCTTTGGAAAAATGTTGACTCAGTGGAACTTCAGCTTCTCTCAATTTTTAACAGTCACCTCATTTATCTCAAAGAAACAATTAGAAAGAAAAAATGGAAAGCAATCCTCTCCAATTATTTGTATGTAAGGTGTATAATAAAATGCAACAATGTAAATTAAAGGTGTTAGGAAAAAGAAATATATACAGATAGTGAGAAATGAGAGCATTTCAAAAGGTAATGAGCTGTTTAAAAATTCCCATCACATTAAAGCCACACTTGGATTTAGAGTGTGAGAGTAAACTGACAATATATACGAATCAGTACTATTCTAACTATTTTTGCTTTAAAATTTTGGACACAGTGGAATTTATATGACAAAATTAAGGTCTTACCTTCTACGTAGTGTGTAGGCTAAAGATCAGCAGATGCTCTTCCAGACAACATGGGCACTAGTGCAGATGAAATACACTTCTTCAGGAGGGAGGGGTACTTGGCTGGTGGATCCTCATAATCACTCTCCACATCTGTCCCCAGTCTCAAGACAAAATCTCCCCAGTATGCTGGAGGATGGAGCTCAAATGGAATAAAGCACATAGGGTTTAGGGATGGCAATCTGAGCCTTCCTCATTCAACCCCACTATAAACACAGACCTTCACCATTTCTGCTGTCCATCATATTATAAAAATACAGGAGAAAGCTGTAGGACTTGCCTCTGAGGCAGTAAAATGTATTAAGAAAATGCTTTGTATTTGAGTGAAAATAAAATCTACCAGTTTTTTTCTCATTTCTACAAACTGCTGTGTTTTCACACTAGGGTTCACCTTATGGAAAAACGACCCCTTTTTTCCCCCTAAATGTGAACACAATCTAAGGCAGTGTAAAGGTAAAAGGTTAATTTACACCAAGTTTATGCTGCCAGAGAATCAGAAACAGAAACTCTCCGGGAAGCAGAAGATATTTGTAAGCGAGCTCAAACTTAAAGGAAGACATGTCCTGAAATCCTATCTCCCAATGGTGAGAAGTTACTTTACAAGAAGTCCATCTGAATTCAATGGGAATACACCTGTGAGTAACTGCTTACTAATCAGAATATATCACTTAATAAGTATATCCGCTACATGGTGAATCATGTATGCTTCCAGTGAGGTCCCACAGGCATCAGTTCTTGGCCTTATACTATTTAACATTTTTATCAGTGACCTGAAAGAAAACATAAAATCATTACTGATAAAGTTTGCAGATGATGCAAGCATTGGAGGAGTGGTAAATAATGAAGAGGAAAAGTCACTGATACAGAGCAATCTAGATCGTTTTGTAAACTGAGTGCTTGGAATATATGCCCTGCTTAGGGTATCAGCTAACAACAGTAGTCATCCTGGACATCTTACTTCTGCCCAGTAACACTGGAGGCTGTACTACAACCAAGACGCTCTACTATCTCTTTGGAGCGCTAAGAACGGGCTTTGCCATGACTGTCTCTGGGTGGTTGTGGGCTTATTGCACTATTAATAGGTAGCTATAAGCTGCACTGATGGAATCACTTCACTCCAGATCACTCAGCCAATCTTTTTTTTCTGACTGTACCCCCTGTTCAGTCTCTGAGAGGGCTCTGCTAGCATAGGCAACTGGCTGCTCCTGTAGAAGAGCTGCACCCAATCTTTTCTCCACTGCGCGACATGGCTTTTCAGAACAGCAACGCCCATTATCATTTGTTAACGCATGTCAAATGATTGACTTTGGGAACCTGCCCAGTCCCACTCAACATCCTTCCCTGTGAGATGACGTATGGGTTCTGCTACTGAAGAATCTGGACAGAAAATGTGTCATTCCTATGGAGCACTGTACCTCTCTCACATCCATGGCAGCTGGCTTGTCTCTGACTGCCTTGATCTTGTTGGGATCTGATTTCAGCTGTGCTGTGAGCTAATGTCCAATATATGCTACCTCACCCTGTATCACAGACATTTTTTTCTGTATGGAGTTTTCTGGGAACTTTTCTGCATCACTGTAGAAAAGCTTGCAGTTATCGGTCATGGTCTTGTTCAGCTCCCTTCAGCTACAATGAAGATATCATCTTCAATTATTTTAGTCTCAGATAGGTCTTCCAGAGAACACTGCCCTGAAATGCTGGAACACCTTTAGACCTGGGCTTATGTCCATCAGCATGAGTTTCCATTTGTAGCAACCAAATGGTGCTGCAAAGGTTGTCAGCATGCTGGATGATTTATCCAGGCTTATGTACCCAAACCAATTCCTCACATCACAGACTATAAAGATTCTGGCTTTGGAGAATTCTGACAAGATGGCATCAATTGGGGGCAATGGACAATGGCATCTTTTCAATGTCTGGTTCAGTGGCTTTTGGTCTATGCGGATACATAATTCCCTTGATGGCTTTTTATTTTATTATCTTCCTTACCCCAGACTGTACTGGCCTCTACAGGTGGTATGATTTCCCTTCTCTGCAGACTTTTGAACTCCTTGTGTACTGGATTATATAGCCCCACTAGAATTTTCCTTTGTGGTAAACATACAATTTTCACTGTGGGGGTCTTCTTTTAGTCACAGCTGTCCTTCGAGGTACCCATTGCCTTTGAAAGTATCCCCATACACTTTTAAAATATATGGGACTCCCCCTTTTGTTTCTTGCAATGAAGCTATACAATTTTGACATTGCACCCTGATGAGATCCATGGCTTGCCTGGCTCTATTCCCCGAAAGGGTCTGTGGTACTTACCATCCACCACCACAGTCTTCAGTTTGTACCATCTGCCATATTTCAGGTTAGTGACTATAAAAATTACATTTTCCTACAGGCTGCATTAGACATGCCTCCCTCCACCCTCGCCTGTACATCATTAGATTGTGACTGCTTTTTGTAATGGGTGTGTTCGAGTCCAAATCACCGGAAGGAATCACAATGCAAGAGGCCCAGCTATCCGGCAGAAATTGCACAGTGCATTTCCCTATGTTGCTTTCCTGTCCCAACAGCCTGAATCTGACACGCTCGCATGCTTAAGAAGAGAGCCATGATGTCATCACCACATCTGATGTACCATCCCCGCCTAGATGAGTCTGAGACGCTCTTTACTCTTGCACACATGGCTAAAATGGCTCAATGTGCCACATTCCTTGCAATGCTGCCCTAGAGTAGGGCATTCCTCCTTTACCTGCTCATGCATCTCATTAGAGATATTGAACCCTGGCCACCGGCTCTCCTTTGCCGTTGTCTCATTGCATGTATTTCTGGGGTTGCTGTACCTCCTCGGGCTTTCATCTTTCTCTTGAAGCTTCCCCACGTTCAAATAGCTAATGTGAGATTGCCTTCCTGGATCAGCCCCTGCTGCTGGTGAGTGCTGCAGACTAGGCTGTCCCAAATTAGGAAGTCTCTATCAAGCCTCTAAAGTTGTATCAGCAAATGTGTATAAAGTAGTAATTTAGGGATCTATTCCCTTCCCTTCAGATTAGTCTCTAGAGTCATTCTGCTTTGGGGAGCTACAGGTCCCCAGGGCTCCTCTGACTGCTGTGAGGCTTGAGCCAGTGAGGAGCTTCTGAGCGATGCAGACCTTTCAGCCTTGTTCCCCAATAAAATAAAAGAACAGTATTACTTTCCCGCTGTTGTCATCCTCCAGCATGGGCCAGGTCAATGTGCAGCTCAGACTCCCCCTTCCACTGGGCCCATAGCTGGGCTAGGTTCGTCTCTGCAAAATCCAGGGCAGACAACTCACAATTCAGATGATGCCACCATGTTTCATTAGTGAAGAGTAAAGTGGAATGCAGATTAAGTTGAATTTTATTAAACCCTGTGAACTGCTTTATCCATGTGGCTGGAGTTGCCTCCAGCCTAACTCATCATGTTCCCTGGGGTTCCTTCCATAACAGACCCTTCTGGAAACATGGGCCCTCTGACCCAAGTTCTACTGATCATGATGGAAACAGTATTACTTTTGTATTTGGTTCTCATGCAGTCACTCGTGGAATAGTGTGTCCAGGTTTGGTGTCCACAATTCAAGGATGTTAATAAATTGGAAAGGGTTCAGAGAAGCGCTACAAAAATGATTAAAAGGTTGGAAACATGTCTTATGTGTTAGACTCAAAGAGCACTATCAATTTGCCTTAAAGAGAAGGTTAAGGGGGGACCTGCTCACAGTCTGTAATGCCCCACATGGAGAACAGAAAATTTGGTATTAGAGAACATTTCAGTCTAGCAAATAAAGGTATACCACGATCCAATGACTGGAAGTTGAAGCTGGACAAATTTAGACTAGAAATAAGGTCTAGTTTTTTTTAACAGTGAGGGTAATTAACTATTGGAACGACTTACCAAGGGTTGTGGTGGATTCTCTTTCACAGGCAATTTTTAAATCAAGACTGGATGTTTTTCTGAAAGATAGTTCATACAAGAATTAATTCAGTGATGTCTTATGGCTTGTGTTATACAGTAGTTCAGACTAGATGATCACAATGGTCCCTACTGGCCTTCTAATCTATGAATGAGTGATTAGAGGTTGTTAAAGTAATGATTTACTTGACAAGGACAGAAAGAAATGGTGCTGGATGCATTTTAACTATGCAGGGACAGCAGGTTTTGTTTTTTTTTTTTAAATCAGCCAGAATATTTTCAGCATTCTGTGAAGTCACCGTTGATATGGAGATATTAGGGGCCTCTACTTATGAGATCAGTGAATAGGAGTGATGCAAGAACTGCAAACATCAAAAAGCGTGTTAGGAGCTTAACCTTTAGCAACCAGATACCTTTTGGACTATATTTCTGAACTTTACACACTATGTACATTGAAATCAGTATTATTCTGAAAAATGGAAATATAATGTATCCATTCTGGAAGCATATAACTACCTACATGATATACATGTACAGTGCAAGTGGGATATACTGTGTTGTATCTCAAATTGTTCTAACCTACTAGCTAATCGTTAGAATCCAGAGCTGATCAGATAGTCTCATTTTCTTGCAAAAGTTTAGAGTTTTGAAAAAAGATCATTTTTATTTGGGGGGGGTAGAAGCAAATTTAGAATTTTTTTATTTTTATTCTTTTTTTACTATCAAGTATGGTTTTGCTTTTCAATATGTAATTACCACTTCCTCATATGCTCTGATTTACTTTACCTCTGCTGTTCTTCTTAATGCATATTCTCTTTGAATCCAAGTTTATTCATTTTACTGTATTTACACTATTCTTAGTTGTATCATGAACTTTCCAACTCTGTGAATTAGTGATAATTACAAAATACCAGAAGACATACCTAGGTGTAATTACACTGTAATTGCAATGTAACTACACTCTCCTTATAAATATGACCCATAAAAATAGTGATAAAAGGAGAGAGAAGGTTGGGGCAGAGGACAGCAGAGGCAAAGAGGTGGAGTCAGAAGAGGCTGTGAAATGGAATTTGGATTTGTCACAGGGTGAGAGAAAAAGATGAAGATGGCAGAAGTTCTATGAGAGGTAAAACATAGGGAAAAGGTGTGGGGAAGTGGGAGAAAGAGGGGGAAAGAATACAGGGAAGTGTACACGATGGTAGTGATGGCATAAGTAAACAGGTAGTAAGTCTGTTAGATGGCAAATCAGGCAGGCAACAGCATAATTAAGCTGTTAAACAAGCACACAATAAATTAGAAGCTGATAAAAAGGAAAATAATGGATTACTTACTTAATTATTCATTTGTTTAAACTGAGCAACAAGAATATCAGTTTAAATAGGCAAAGAATCATTTAAGCCATGAAATGAGCCAATTACATAGGGACAGAAACAACTGAGTAGTTAATTAATTGATGCAGCGGACAGGTAAAAGATCAGCAGTGTATCAGTCAGAGTCAGTTAAGCTATCTATCTAATACATCAATCATAGATGGGGAGACAGATGAGTGTGCAAATTAATTAATAAATTAATCAAACAGCAGATCAACAGTGAGGCACAAGATAATCAGTTGAACGGGGAAAGATAGACCGCCATAGAGTTAGCAAACTGAGACCAAGTGTAGTTCTGGAGACAGTAGTAGGAGGCAAGGGGGAAAAAATGACAGTGGCTCCATACTTTCCATATAAATCTATTTATGGGAGAACTTCAGCATTTTAAGGCTGAACAGTGACCCCTGATTTTGAATGCCTCAGTAGCTGTATGACCAGTATAAGATATCTAAGGCCTGAGTTTAAAAAGGTGCTAAAAAACCTCACAGCCCTTACTTGGTTTGGATTGATAGCAATAAGATATTACACGGAACACAAAATGACAAATCTTGCCAAGCTAAGTTAATTTATTTCTCTGATTCAATAATAAGTTCAGGGAATAAAGTGACGAACCATTCAGTGGTGGCACATGACATTTTACTAGGTAAACTAGAGAACTATGGATTGGATTAAACTGTTGAACTGGCAGCCTCCTATTTAATACACTCATTCTATCTTCCATGAGTTCCCCTAGGACATGAGCAGACAGACTGAGTCCAGTTCTGAATTCAAATCCCCTTCACATCAAAAATACTCATGACCGCTAGACTAATGGAATATATAAGTTCTTATCTTCTGTCCTGTAGTTTGCTCTTTATCTTTAGAAAAAATGTCCATTGTTGCCAATGACAGTTCTTCATGCAAATCAAGAATAGAATAGGGTCAAGATTTTCAGTAACTGGCTAGTTGGCCACCCTTCCCTTACCAAGGACCGACCATTCATTTGAACAAGTAACTTCTTGAAGATAAATAATTGTTTTTTGGAGACAAGGGTGAAGTTTGATGTATGAGCATACCTGTGCTACCCCACTTTTTGCCCAGTTAAAGTTCCGCTTTGTATGCTATCATGCTGCAAAGAACAGAGGGAGGGGAATAGGTGTTAACTGAAGAGCATATCTTCCTTTACCGCTTTTGCCTGTGTTTACCATAATGAAGCGGCAGCAGCAACAGAGGAAATTGTACTTGGCAGCTAGTTGTTAGGGGAGGCAAGAAAGCTGATGAGGGGCAGGATGGGATTTGTAGGAAGTAGGATTGTGTTCCTTTATTGGTAGATAAGATCACATCCCTCACTGAACTCAAATATCAAAAGGCCATTTTTTCTGGCAACAATGTTAAACTTATTCATTTTAGAGCTCTGAAGGTCCTTTTATCACTTCTTGAAAAAAAAAAGTGAATGCATAGGAAAACTTGCACATTTCTGTAAATTAATGTCATGTTTGTTACATACTCAGCGGATACATAGATACATTGGAGAGGGTTCAAGGGAAGAGCCACAAGGATGAGTAAAGGATTAGAAAACATGCCTTGTAGTGATAGCCTCAATGAGCTTAATCTATTTAGTTTAACACAGGGAAGGTTAAGGGGTGACTTGAGTACAATGTTCCCTGTTTAGGAACAAATTTTTGATAATGAGCTCTTCAGTCTAACAAGAAACTCTAATGGTGCACTCTCCATCACTGGCAATTTTTAAAACAAGATTGGAGGTTTTTCCAAAAGCTATGCTCTAGAGTTTATTTTGGGGAAGTTTTATGGCCCATGTTATATAGGAGGTCAGACTAGATTAACTTAATGGAGCCATCTGGCCTTTGAATCCATGCAAGTTGTACAGAATGAATTTCCAAAAGCTGTCCCAAAGTGGACCTCTAAGGGCTTGTGAATATAGAATGAGAAATGACCCACTCAAGTGTCTGTTATATATACACACTTAAATCTGCATTTATATGCATAACTGCAGATGTTTGGACATACAGACTTGGGCATGCTCAGAATTTTCAGGGGTTATCTTTAGAAGGCCTTTGATACTTGGATCTTGGTGTGCAATGGATATATTGGTGAAGGGGATATACTCATTGCTTCCTCTGGTTTTAGATTGTTTGGAATTAACATTTTTGTCTATTGGCAATCATAAAAAGGTAAGAGTCTTCCATGCTTACTCATATAAATGGATGCCTTAAATCCATGAGTAGTTTAATTGATTTCAGTGGGACTACTCACACTGGAAAGTACTTTACATTGTATATAAGGAAGGTGGAGTCTAGCTCAGTGATAAGAGCACTTTGGCTATCTGGCATTATCAGCATGACATATTTATGATGTTTTCATTAATTCACATGTTCTGATTACTTCTGTAAGTGAAATATAGCTATGTAGAGACTATGTAGAGTGTAGCTATGTATGTGAACAAACATGTTGGGGGGGAAATATGTAGGTTTCTGCCACCCTTTCAAATCTTAAAAACCAGAAATTCTTGATTAAATAAGACGAGTAGCTGAATTAGATGTTTTTGATGCGCTCTTGTAGCATTTAAAAAAATTAAGTATAAAATTTAACATACAGCAACTATAAAATAAACACAGCAATAAAACCTGTCATTAAATTCAAACGTATATCTATAAAATTTGATGTTAACTACAACTCTCAGAACAGAGAATAATGAAATAAGATAATAAAGAGTTTTACTAGAGCTATGGGAGGGAGGCAAAAGAATTTACCAGTGTCTCAGGAATTCCAGTCACACAATGTACAAGTATTGTGTTTTCCATGAATTTCTGTAAATTACCAGATATAATATTGTTTAAACAGAAAAAATAAGGTCTACCAAGTCATATTGGTAAGAAAAAAATATATAGCTGCAATTGTCCCCAAAGATTTCAAGAAAGAGGGCTGGAAAAGGGGAAATAATTGCTGCTGTATTTTATGATAGAAATAAGCCACAACAGGGTATCCCTTATCAAACTACTGATGATACATCATTTTGCCTCGAGCCTTCAGCCATGTAAGAAGGGCACTCATCACCTCCTAATTCACGCTTTGTATGCATGGATTATTGCTACTATGGCATGGCTCACCATGTTATGTTCTACTTTCGTTTAGTTTAACTTTAAATTTTAAAAAAATAGTGGAGGGTTTATTCTATGTATCTTTCTTCTATGCAAAATAGTTCCTACATGAATGTAAAGAGAAAATAAGAAAATGGTTCTTCCCACTTTTCCTCTACAAATTTTAATATATGTTAATTAATTTTTTTCTAACATCTCTTTTTAAGATTGCTTGAATTATCTGAATCCCTTCTTTCTGCTTGTGTCTCCCAGAACCTGGATGCACTTTCATTTATGGAGAGGAAGGATGATTCAGTGGTTAGGCTGCTAGTGGGTTGTCGTCCCTGCTCCACCACCAGACTTCTTGTGTGAGCTGGGTCCAGTCACTTAGATTCTTTGTGACTCCATTCCCGTTTATAAAAAGAAGATTAATAGATTAGGAACAGCGGGGAATCACTGTGATCATCTATTCTGACCTCCTATATAACACAGGCCAGAGAACTTAATTCTTGTTTGAAATAGAATGTACATTTTAAAAAACATCTGCTCTTGATTTTAAAAATTGTGAGTGAGAGAGCATCCATCACAACCCTTGGTAAATTGTTCCAGTGGTTATTTACCTTCAACTGTTAAAAATGTGCGCCTTGTTTCTGGTCTGAATTTATCTAGCATCATCTTCCAGCCATTGTCTCTTAGAATACTATTGTCTGCTACATAATAGCACTTTCCTATCTCATCAGGATGTTACGACAATAAATACATTGATTGCTTGGATGCTGTGGTAATGGGGGCCAAAAAAGGACCTAAGCTTACTAAGAGCAGTTCATTTTCTTCCTAACAACTGCTTTCAGTTGATGATAAAAATACAACACTAACCAGTTCAGAATTGAGGCCCAGTCCTGCAAGCACATGTATATATGCCTATCTTCACTTATGTGAATAGTCCATTGAGCTCATATGCATAAAGTTCCCATTGAATGTCACATGAATGAAGTTAAATACATTCTTTTAGGATAGAAGTCTTCATTTTTACTGTAGATAGTAAATTTAAGTTGACTGAAAGGTCACAAAATGCTGGTGAAAGGGCTGATTGTAGGTAAAGTAAATTTAAAATGTTACACTTTTGCCTTAAGACCTCTCTCCTCCTCCCCCTTTCAAGCTGGCTTTTTTCAATTGCCCCCATTGGCCAGGTCTGTTCCTATTATATTTCCTTTTCCCCTGCACCACACCTGTTTTCATCTCCTATTTAATATAACTGCAATAAAGAGAGATGATCTTATTTTTCTGTGATGTGGTCCCAACTGTGAACCAGTGGGAGTTCAAAGAGGCCAATAAACATATTGTCTTATTGTCCAATAAGAGATATTACCTCACCCACCTTGTGTCCCATATCTTGGGACCAACATGACTACAACACCCCAAACAAATTATATAAATTTTAGTCTGCAGTGTGATTATACTATTTGCAATTCATAATTCAAATGACATGCACACCAAGAATGATTTGCTGAACAAATTTGAAAAACAACTTTTCCAATGTTGAATAAATTTGAGTATTTCATGATCTGTTTGCGCACAATTTATGAACAGAAAAGAAATAACAGGCAAAACTTGAGTAAATTATTCATTGTGGATTATTTGCTCAGCTCTTCTCAATGCAAGCCAAGAAGTAAACATGTTTTCATAGTAACCGGAAACAAAACAAGTTGCATAAATGAATGCCTTCTGTTTCCAAACAGATTTCAGCTTTATGCTTCCAAGATGTAGCCTAGTTGAAATATCATCTCATTTAAAATTACCCTTGAATATTTTACTTCAGTTTGGACAATCCATTTCTGTAGAAAAAGCTATAGCTGTGTACACTACACAGTAGATAAATATCACTGTAACCCTTGTTGCACTTATAGTGCCTGTACAGTAGTATTTGACGGACTAACAATACATTAGAAAATCTGGCTCGGGTACAGGTGGATCAGCTTGCTTTAAGACTTAACTTCAATTTCTTCTCTTATTTTTTTAAAACCACTACTTATTGTAAACCATTAATTGATCCGAATGTGTGCGTTAGCCTTACCTTTCAGTTTTGTCAGAATATTTGAGCCACTAAAATTATAAATTACTTTAACAGGATTTTTTTTATGCTTTGATTATGAGCCAAGATTTCATACAGAACTAATGTTGTTTCCTTTGCCCAATACCAAAATCACATCTTCTGATTATGAGCCAAGATTTCATACAGAACTAATGTTTCCTTTTCCCAATACCAAAATCATTCCTTTTATCATGCTGGCGGCTACACCAGACATATTTTCCCTGTTTTATCCTCCAAACACTTTCTATCATCCTGTCAAACCATCAAGACCCACCTCTTTAAGCATACCTTTGTCCCTTCAACTCCTCGATAACAATCCCAGCCTCCTCTCTCTCTCATCCTGCATTGTGTGTGGAGTTTGTTTGTCATGATTTAGTTAACCAGGGTAACCTCTTTATGCCAAGGAACAAGCTTGTTTATGTAAAAAATATTGATTATATTTATAGGGCTATGAACATTGATGATAATAACAAATAGTTCTAATAATTAAAGGGTGGGTGATGAATTGTGTTATTTCCCTAACCCATCTTTTATTAGAAGTGTTGAAATAACAGGAACCACAAGCAAGCATCATTTAGAAAGATGATAATCATTAAAAGTACAACTAAAACACCCAATGTCAAATATGGTATTTTCAGATCCTACAGCCAGTAGGCCCAATGCTCCCCTGCACCTAAATATGTGGCTTGTGCGTTCATTAATTTATGGATCACTAGCCATAACCCCCACGTGGTGGAGGACAAGGTTACAGTTACAATAAAAGCCATGGGCAGAAGTTGTCTTTGCATTGGCTGTGAAATTTTCTCCTCAGAGATGGGATAACGTTTCCATCACTTGACATATTTACATTACACTAGATAAAAATATTAGTAAATGTACAACTGGGAACAGTCAAGCACTGGTCGGTGGAGGGACTAGAAATCTAAATAGGTACTTTCCTGCTATAATTTCCTTATCTAAAATGATAGAGTCATACAGTTATGATACTCTAATGCTGGCATAATGCAGCTCATTATGTTCATTATTCTTTGCATACATGAGACCGAAAGAGGGGCTCTGAAAACAACAGAGAAGAAGAAATAATTACAAGATGCACATATTGGTAGGGCTTATAATTATACAAGAGACTAACATGTCCTTGCAATTATTAAAATTATAATTCCTATATTTTAAAAAGAACACAAGTTGCCTTTGAAATGTTTTCTGAACAGCAAATCTATAGGATCCCAACAATAAGAATTAATGGATGACACTTGAGAAATAAAATTAAGTTCAAGATACCTTACATAAAACATGGTAAAAAGAGATAAAAAATATGAAGAGCACATAAAATGTACAATACCAGATAAATATACCATGCGGAAGACTTTCTGAAATAAAAAGATTTTTAAACCCAATTTAAAATGGGCTACCTCCAAGGTCCTTTAAAGGTCATCTGAATAGCTCAGAAATGAAATTAATGAAACTCATATTTCAAAGTCAGTACTGAAATATAAACTGGAATATGAATTTACACTTATTTTAACTTCTAATTAACACTTTTTTTTCTTTTTCCCCCTCATTTATGTTCTTTCTTGATAGCTGCAGCCATTCTCTGACTCCTCTTCCCATAATTCCTGCTCCATTAAATATCTGTCTCTCAGCAATACTGCATTTGCTCTTTCACTTCAGCTGTACTCAGAATTTCCAATCAGTTTGCTAGAATTTTCTAAAATGCACATAGAAAACAAAAAAATGCCAAAAGCAAAGAAAATGAGGCTTTCATCGAACTGGCTCATTATGTCCATATTAGACTCGGAGAAACTAAGATATAGAGCGTGTAAGTGACTTCCCCAAGGTCACAGATTGATTCAGAAGTAATTACAATTAGGCCCCACAACCCCTCGATTCTGTTCCCTTGCTCTAAGCACCACCACGATCACTTTACCTCTCTTGTCTAATCATTAGTGAGAAGGTAACTAAGAGCTTACTGAGGTAATGATTCCCTCCTCGCAGTGTTCCTGGTGCAGCACAGCTCTGTACTACCCTTTACACGGGACATAATTTACGTGGACAAACCAACCCTAAAAAAGTAGCTATGGTTTATTCATTCATTATGTTTCAGGTTCCATTTTGTTCGTATTAAGGAATCTGGAAGACAAAATATGCTGTGATGGATTAGGGAAATCCTGCATGCGTAACCACAATCTAATACCAGTCTTTTTCAAAACAGAGATGTAATTGGATTTATCAAATTTACCTTACAGACTTAGTAAAGAATTCATTGCCTTCTTAGTATTTTTCTTATGCTGCAGAATATTATCAGGTTTTCAGTGATGGCTTTACAAGTCAGCAGCAACTTATTTAGTTGTGCTAGAGCAAAAAAAAATCAGCAATGTTTGAGAGCTTCAGAATTTAATGGGTTCTTTTTGATCTTACTATTCCTTTTGATTTGCTTTTGGCTTTTTTATGAACTAGATCTGGAAAAATATTAACTCTTGCATAACTTAAACAGTCTATGCACCATCATCCATCCCTCATGATTTCTGTCCCTAAGCAAATGTATTGTCTTTGTAGATTAAATTAAGGTTTTTTGTCAACTTTTTTACAGGATGATTTAGGTGAGAATTTAATAAAAGATTTAATCAAAAAATGAGTCAACAGGAAGGTGTCCCTAGAAGTATGTTGCTGTCCTGCAAGAGAGTTTAAACTGAAACTTTAAACCCAAAGCAATCACAAAATTCAAGTTAAGGCAACATTATTGCAATGCTGTCCTCAGTATGCCTCTTTGGCAGTTGTGAGAATGATCAGTTATTTGCAGTGTGAATGTTCATTATATGCCAGTGCAAACTCAAGTCAATAAGGAATTGGGCTACTCCAGTGGCACAAAGGGGCCAGAAACCACAATGTAGGAGATTCCCTGTTGTTATAGAGCTGTGGAATGACCCTATGCCAACCCCCTCTTGCAGCCCCTGGCGCCTAAAGAAAGGAAAGGAGAGTTTTGGGGTGTGGTTGGATTGCTTTGTGTTCAGCGTATTCTGGGCTCTCAGGTGGTTCCTTGGGTTGCGCCTAAGATATAAATTAGAACAGAGCTGTGGAAAACTGCCATCATAGCAAAGGCAGGTGATGAGCTAATATTACTGCTACCGCATGGCTTATTACACCTTAGAGTTGTGCATATGGTTAGCCTGTGTAAAAACAATGGTCTTTTTAATGTTACATGGAAGGGGTGGGAGGAAAGGGTGTTTGTTTCACCCACCTATTGTGTCTTTAGACTGTAAGTAGAGCTAACCAAAAATTTTTCTTTTTAGGCAAAAAATTTTGATGAAACTGCAAAAAAAAAAAAAAAAAAAAAAAGTTTTCCATCTAATTTTTTTGCAGAAAAAGTAGTTTGTTTTTTTTTATCATCAGAAATTCTAAAACTAAAAGATTTCAGACAAAACCACAATATTTTGGTCAAAAATGAAATATTTTGATTATGGAAATTCTCTCACGCTGTGTCATGAGAGTTGTAATTCCAGTGCCTCATGCTCCTTTTCTCCACTGTTGGCTTGGCTCTCTATTTGGGCTACATCACCCATGATGCACTACCATCTCCTCTTTTTGATAGGGAGGCAGTGTGTCATGGGAGTTGCTGGCTAATGCCAATGGCCAATCAAGGGATGTTAAATGGGTGGGCTCTGAGTTATTACAGAGAATTCTTTCTTGGGTGTCTGGCTGGTGAGTCTTGCCCAAATGCTGAGGGTTTAGCTGATCGCCATATTTGGGGTTGGGAAGGAATTTTCCCCCAGTCCAGATTGTTAAAGGCTCTGGGTTTTTTTTTTGCCTTCCTCTGTAGCATTGGGCTTGGCTCACTTACTGGTTGGTTCTCTATAACTTAAAGTCTTTAAACAATGATTTGAGGACTTTAATAACTCAGTCATAGGTCAGGGGTCTATTACAGGGTGGATAGATGAGGTTCTGTGGTTTGCATTGTGCAGGAGGTCAGACTAGCTGATCATATCGGTCCCTTCTGACCTTAGTCTATGGGTAATGGTGCATCATGGGAGATGTAGGCAGGCCGGGAAGCCTGGCTTGTACAGGAGAATGTGGACATAAGGCAACTGAAGCACAACTACCCTGGGCACTTACTACAATGAGAATGAATCGACTTTTTCTAGATAAATTCAGCCTGGATTCATCAAGCTCTCCACCACCTGAAGTATTTCTGATGGGTGTGATTTTGTGGGTGCTAGAGTACTGGAGAAGAAAGTTTTAATGTCCCCAATACACATTGCAAAGGATTTGAAGTTTTCCCTTTGCTAGTATTGTTCAGTCCCAGAATGGAATGACTACCACTGCCACCCTAACTGCTGCTAATAGGTCAATCTTCAGTTGAAAGAGCCTATTGAAAGGAACCAGTATTGCTACACAGCTTAGACACTTTTCAACAGGTCTCTGTGGATTGAGCCAATTAGTTATAATGCTGACAAGGAGGAGGTACAGAATTGCACTGTCCTGGATATGCTCAAGGAGAGTTAGGGCCTAAGAAATATGCTCCACAGTGAACTGGGGAGACTGTGACTGACCGACCTTGTCCTTCAGGCTGGGTGAATAACTAGAAGAAACGACCTTGGATTCTTCCCCACATTACACCAGGGCCAATTTCCCCTCCCCGCGCCAATATTTAATCTGTTGCAGCCATGTACATCCGAAGGCCGCTTGGGAGGGTAATGTATAGAAGAGGGTGTTTAGGTATTATTCTATCTGTGGTGGTGGACGACATATGGTCACAATCAATGTTAGTTAATCTTAGTCCTACAAACAATTATGGTTCTTATTTTTTTTTCCCCTCAGAGGTTTATAGGTTTTCTTAAAGTAATTACAGCATAGTTATATCACAAAAAACATTTTACTAGATAATCTCAATTTCCTTTAATATTTTCTTGGGAATCACTGTGACTAATATAAAAAATAGGTAACTGAATTTAGTTGCATTACCATTTTGACAGCCTGAATTCTTCCTGATAGTGACAGATTTAATT
Organism: Mesoclemmys tuberculata; assembly: GCA_007922155.1. Lineage (NCBI taxonomy): Eukaryota > Metazoa > Chordata > Testudines > Chelidae > Mesoclemmys > Mesoclemmys tuberculata. Next base: position 1,171,432 of record ML675633.1, on the reverse strand, counting down.
TCTCACACATGGCTATACTGTTTTTAAATTGAATAATAAGTGGTGTAATATTGTTTCTTGCCATGGCATCCAAACTATTATTTAGCAATATATCCCAATTATTTCATCTGAGTTGATAGCCATTAAAATTTCAAAGCCAGATAGATCCTCAGCTGACATAAATTGACATATCTGAAGTCAAAGCTGACTCACACCAACTGAGTATCTGGCCTGCAATATTGTTAATGTTCTCTCTCACTTCTCACCAAATTTAGTGTAATTTTCTTATTGGTAATATGGAATGAGTGCACAGAATAGAACTATGAATTCATTATGTGCCCAGTCCTGCAATTCTTTGAGCTGAGCAATTTCTGCAACCATCAAAGTGTCATCATCAATTTACACCGTAGACAATAGAAGCTGAGGGTGTTGTGCTCCACTTAAGGGGTGCTCAGTGGTTTATAAGATTTGGGCCTCATAAGCAACCTTAATTCATATAACTGCCAAGGACACATTTACAGCTAATTCCAGAGGATCCAGTGCTAGAATAAATCAACAAAAGAAGAAGGAACATCTCTGATGAATGTCTCATTTCAACACAGATTTGTGGAGTAATATAACATTACACTGTATGGCTACTCTCATTCAGCATAAAGTAACTTAATTATCATTAGAAATAATAGATCTATATTAAAATACCTAATATAAATACTTGCTGTTTACATAACTGAATAAGTCCTGCATCCAATGACATAGAAATGTTAGAGAGGTCATTATTTCTAATTAGCCATATTAAGAAACCACAGCTTTAAGGTGCTGAAGACCCTATTAATGAGCTGCAGGAGCTTATGGAAGCCCCTTGATAATAGAACTATTTCACTGGACAACAAAGATTTTGCTTCCTGAATACTTTTGGGTGTATCCTGTGGATTTGGGCTGCAGATTACAAAAATCACCATGAAATTTCCCTATCATGTACCATTTTTGAAATTGCCGATATTTGTTATTTCAATTCATAATTTAAGTCTATTAAAATGTTGCCCACAAAGTAAGCTGAAAAGTTTTCTATCTTGTGTTCAAGCATGCCTGGGCATGCAGTGACACTGCACCTAGTACAAGCCACACAACTTGCAGTGGGAATGCTAAGGCTTAGGCAGGGCGGATGCTGGCAGGACAGGTTTTCGAAAGGCTATAAAAGCATTTTGCACACACCGATCTATGCATTGCGTTTATATCAGTTTGCATTCATGTTGATGTGCATGCTCTACGAGCATAGCATATTGTGTGTACTCACAATAATAAAGCAATTGTATTTTCAGGAGGATTCGTGATAGCAAAATGTCTCACCAATGTCGCAACAGCCGCGATACATTTCTTGGCAACTACAGAGCACCCAACTATGTGCAGCTGGTTGACAATATGCTTCAAGCATACAAAACCATGAAGTGCAACATGTCACTAAAGATTCATTTTCTGCATTCGCATTTAGACTTCTTCCCTGCAAATCTTGGCACTGTCAGTGACGAGCATGGTGAAAGGTTTCACCAGGACATTGCAATCATGGAAAAATGGTATCAGGGCAACTGGAATCCATCAGTGCTGGCCGATTATTGTTGGACACTTAAATGAGAAGCCTCAAACACTGAGTACAAACAAAACTCATCAACAAAACATTTTTAGCTCAGTTGAACTATTGCAAAGCATCAGTACCATTATGTGATTAAATGCATTATATTCAATAAAAATCAATTTCTTGTTTCTCCAAATTCCTACGTGATTCAAGTAGTCTGAAATTATGGGTGTGTTCAGCTTCAAGCAGTCTAGCATAATCAAAAAAATTCTGAGGAAGCAACACTTTCAAAAAAATTTGTTGTCCAGGGTTATTTGTCCTCCTTAATTCAGATGCTTATTTTTAGTTTAAAAAAAAAAACAAAAAACACACACACACACACATTTCTAACACTATCCTATTCCTTACAAATATAGTCTTGAAAAATCTAACACATACCCCTGTAACTGATAGCTAAGGTTAAAAAGAACAAGCAGCTGAGCTCTATTTCTACAATAGGAGGCAGCAGAATAGGGCTGTAGCTCTAAAAACCATCGTACCAACCCACCCCAAATTCTTTAGCCCAGTCCTACGTGTAACAGTGGGATAATGGATGAAGACACTATTCAGTTACGTTGGTGGGGAAGCATAGCAGCATTAGCTCCATTGCTGCCTTTTCATATTGCAAGAACTGTCTCAGACTCCACTGGCTGTGTATCCACCATGTTATTTAGATGAGGTCCCTATATCAACACCTCTACAGTCCCATACAACAGTACTATTTACAATATCCCCTCTGCTGGCCCTCTCCTCAGGACCTGAGAGGAGCAGCCAGCTCTGTTGTTTAAGACCATTATGAGACTGGACTCAACTAGCCCCATTGGTAGCCTGCCTGTACCTCTTTATCAATTGTGAGTTGATAAGCCAAATGGTTTGAGTTCATCCAGCCCACCCCCCTGATTAGGGTAATTCAAAGTAATTTGCTAATCAGCTTCCTTTGCGCACACACAAACACACTAATTGGCATCTGAGTGATCAGACTGCAGGCTCACCTCTTAACTCCCTGCACTCAGCCACAGGAAGGTATAGCTAAACCTTGTTTTGCAAGCTAAAAAACTGCTGAGGCCAGCTCTTGTTAAAACCTTCAATCCTGGCTGTTCGCTCAGGCAGAGTCTATGCTGTAAGCGAGTTTGCTCTTAATGCAGCCACAGCAAGGGGTGCTCACTCATCTCCTAAATCTTCCATCAGTGCCTTTTGCAGTATACAAAGGAGGGATCATATAGATTACCCCCCTCCACACACACACACAGCCCCCACTACCAGCTTCTCTGAGAAAAAAAAAAGAGAGGAGTCTGAGCTAAGCTGCTGCTGGGCTGTGTGAATATCCTGCAGCTACTCTAATCCACCTCTCCCAATTGGGGAGGTGGCAGCATGATTGGGTTTAGAGGGGTAGAAATGGAAGGGCTGATAAATGTGTGTGCAGAGGTGGAAAGATTGATAGATTGAAGTGGAAGAGATTAGTGTTTGGAATTGCTGTATTTTTTAATTTTATTTTACTTTGTTGGAGGGGAGAACACTTTACCCAGGGAGTATCAAGACTCTCCGACTGATGTGAAAAGTTGTTGAAGGAACCCAATGTTAAAATGTTGGCAGCACAAAACTGGAGCACCCCTGAGACAGCCAGATCATCCTTGACTACTACTTCTGCTGGGGAAATTAGGGAATTTATCATCTCTAAGGATGTGATGAGCACTTTACGGATCAGATCTTAAATTAAGACTTATGTTACCTCATGCAACAATTCCTCTACTGGATCTCATCTCAGCTGGATATGTTAACGGGGAATTAAATTAGCCAATCTGTTTCCTAACATTCTGTAGGGATGTGCTGAGTGTTCTAGTCATTTTCATATCATATACAATGTCTAAGACTAGCCAGCCAGCAAGAAACAGTAGATGTTCTGGCTTTTTTTTTTTTTTTTTTGGGCAATTGAATGGTTGGCCATTCATCAATAAGAAAATCCGGAGTCTGTCATATTGAACAGTAGGAAAATATTGTAAGAGCATTTAAGACTGAGATTTTCCTTGACCCTTAGGAATGCAGCACAGACCCAATTCTCAAGTTTAGCTAAGGAACAATTTACAAATCTTTTCTATTTATATTCACTCAATTTTTTTAAAAAAATTGCTTGGGCTGAGTTCACGTCCCTTTTGTATTTTGTTTCCACAAATATTTTAACAAATGATCCTATGGGCAGAAATGATCACTTAAAGAGTGAAGTTTAAGGCCCTGATCCCAACAAAGACTTATGCATAGGCTTAATTTTATTAACTGTGAATAGTCTCATTAGCAAGGAACTACTCCTAGTTCATAAAGATAAGCCCCTGCATAACTCATTCCAGAGTCTGAGCCTAAAGTGGTTATTACAGAACATTCTGTAACTATTAGAGACTTTTTAAAATGTAAATGTGTGCATTGGCACGGGAAACCTGCTTGTAAGAGTTATCCCCACCCATCAAAAAAAAAATGTATACCAAATGTCCTTGGAGCTGTTTTGATGGGTTACAAGTTTCAAATTCTGTGTATTCACAATGAACTGCAGAGCACCAACAATCTGCAGTAATTAGTTGATGGGTTATTTTGAACAAGTCATGCTGAGCAAACCTGAGTGGTCTGTTGAGGGACAATAAGTGAACAGGAAAAGAAGTAAACTTTGTTGAATAAAATTATTTGTTATATAGGATTGATCCAGCTCTTCTGATACAGGTATAATGCTGTAGGATTTCTTTATTCAGGTAGAGAAATTTGCGAAGTTACAGAGTTAGCATCTCCACTTATCAAAGTGATTGAGCTGTGAATCTACCTGTTAGAATCAGAGGCAGTTTCTTCACCAATAAAAAGAAATAACACGATTTCCTTAACTCCCAGGAGTCTGAGAGACTAATAAGACATTATAGAGTTAGTGGATAGAGGACTGAAGTGGGACCCAGGAAGTCTGGGTTCTGTTCCTGACTCCGCCACTAGCCTGCTGGATGACATTGGGTATGTCACTTCTTCTCTCTTTGCTTTGGTTCCTCCCGCCATCTATAAAATGGGAATAATTACACTGATCTCCTTTGTAAAAGGAGACCTACTGCCGAAAAATGCTGTACAAGACCTAGATATTATTATAAAGTGTTTTGAGATCATCGTATGGTAGGGACTAAGTAAGTACAAAGTATTCTTTTTTTGTGTGTGCGCGCGCTCAGGAATAATGAAATAGTTAAGAAAATTATTGCAGAATGGAACGTAGAAACTGACTGTAGAAATACTGGCTCTGTTCTGCGGCATTCAGGCATATAGCGCTCCAGCGTTTCAAGAGCAACTGCTGTAACAACAGAGTTGCATGACAACTGTTGGGGTATAATGAGAATGAATGTTGTCGCCCATAATCATTTTGGGAAACCAAACTAGTCTCCAGTATAGATGGTATCATTAGCCAATGCCTGGCTTGTAAAAATCAATTGCTATGTGCCAGCAGTAGCTGTCTTCTACCAAATGCATGTGGCCTGCTTTCCCTTTGGCAAACGGCATAGAGGTTATTATGGACAAAGTTAATCAGGTTTTAGAGCTCACAGCCGCTTATTTGCATTGGCCTGAGGTGGTGCAGATGTCAAGCAACACAACTATTTCCAAAATAACACAAATGTAAAAAAAAACCTCTCTACTGTGTGTAGACTTTCGCAGCAGCTAGTTTTGAATAACAGGCCTCAGTTTACCTCTGCTGAGTGCAGGGGTTTTGCAGGTAAATATGGTGGAGCATATCAAATCTGATCCCCTACTACCAGCATCTGAGGGTACTGTAGAACAGAGGGTATTACATTTTTAAAAAGCATGAATAAAGAATGGAGGTAAAGGAAGAATGCTATTTCTCTGTGATTCCACTTGTGCTTGGTTATGGGAATGCATGCTATTGCATTCCCAAAGAAATTCTGTATGGACGTTTTTTAAAAGATTAGCTGTCAGTTCTTAAGCAAAATTTTACAGACCAAATGCAACACAAACAGATGCAATGAGACAAGTTTGAGTCAGATACTGGAGTACTTATCTCCAGGACTTTCTTTTTTCAACAAGCTAAACTCTCTGAAAAATGGATGGGAGGAGACAGAGGAATTTGGCCACAAGGAAACAGAAAATCCAAACCTCACTGTGAATCAATAGGAAGTAAATGACATATTGATTGGTAGTAACGGGAAGGTGCGTTGATTTGTGTGGATCTGGCGTTGGCTAGTCTTTTGCTAGGAGTCTATTGAATCTGAAATGACAATGAGCACCTCCTAAAAGGTATTGAACTTCCTTGCTTCTCGTTCACATCGGTGGGAAGGAGCTCCACTTTTTTCAGTACCCCTCTGGATTAAGCCCCTCGTGCTCCGCTATTAACGTGTTCACTTGTTGTTCAAAGCTCCGTGGGGTCAGGCCCCAAGTCATTTTATCTATTTACACTTAGCACCGTGGGGCCCTGATCCTCACTGAGGTCTTTGGGTGTTGCTATCTTATAAACAACAATGCTGATCATAATAAAGTATTGTCATGCTGGTTAGGTAGAGGTCTACACTGGGGATGGGACAGCCACTAACCATCCAAGATACATACTTTGTCACACCGCTGGGGTGTGCTCCCTGTTGTATCCCTCAAGAGGATGCAATGTACTCGCTCCTGACTGGCAGACCTGTTCTGCTTGCTGGTGCATGGATAGGAATGGGACAGAGAAAAGGGCCATTGCCTATCTCCTTTTCCGTTAGGGTTGCAGAAAGGGAGCAATCTAGTTTGGCTGAGCATAGGGACCGCAGTGTGACCTGTTGCTTAATGGGGGGTGGGAGGGGATCGTCTCACCTTACCCACCTTGCACACCTGTACAGCAGCAAAGCACAGTTTGCTCCTCTCCTTGGAAGCTGTGCAAAGTGCAGAGAACAGAATTTACAGAATTTGACAAGCTAGTTATCAGAATTTTTTCTCCCATTCCTTAAAAAGTCCCTAGGAAACTATATGCCTATGTTAATGTAACATTAAGGTTGATAAATCAAGCGTTCAAATGTCAGGAAATGCAAAAGTAAGGTTGGAAGCTCAACCTTTACTCTGCCTGGGAGCTTCTTCCTTAAAATATGGTCTCTCATTATAGTATTATAAATCATGTCAAATAACAGAACAGATAATAACACACACAGGAATTTCCTATAAAACATTATAAACAGTTACACTGTAACTAACAGTTACTAATAGTAACACTGTATACTAGGAATATATAAAGAATGGGACAAAATTCACAAACATTTGTGAATTCTGTGTCGCTTCTCAATTTGGCTGTGTCCTTTCTTGTTCATTTTACTGCAAATATTCATGCAAACAGCTTTTGGATATCACTGATATTGAGGAAATACTGTGCTTCATGAGAATACCTATATTCATGTGAAAATGAGGATAGTCACATCATGTGAACATGGGTATTCATTATTTGCACTGCAACTGCTCTCTACTGTAGATAAAGGAAAGCAGGAGAAAACTCACTACAAGGGAAAGCAGGAGAAAACTCCAGGTGTGAAAACAGACTTTTAAGGCCTTCTCTATTCTCAGGAATAGCCCTGATTCAACAGTTGCTCTAGCTACACTTGTGCAGAAGCCATTGAAAACAAAAATAGGCAAAGATTTGCACCAACTGAGTTTATTGACCTGAAGCAGAGTAAACCTGAATTGCTAAATCTCAGCTATTTCCAAGGCCTGAGGTAGAAGATATCGAGGCATTAGGCAGCAATAGGTCATTTGTTTTATTTTCCTTTCATCAAACCATGGTGTCCTATTCCAACACTAGCCTTGCTACTCTGCTAGGCAGTAGCAGATGTCTGAGACATTGTAGTTTGCATGGACCTTGACTCTGTGTGACAAGCCAAAGTATAAATGGTTTTATTTACATACCCACATGTGTGCAATGCGCTCTTGGAACAGAGCTAGTCAAACAGCAGTAGGCAACCGTTTCTTTAGGAATCTCAGCCCAGCACTTATGTCTGTTTCTCACAGAGCACCTGTGCCTCAAGAATTGACTGTAATCAGAGACCAAGGCAGAGAACAGACTCTGCTGGTGTTTAAACAGCTCCTTTGCCCAGGACCATGGCCTCTACACAGAAATTTTCAGGGCAAAAACTAGCAACTACACAGCATGTCTTCCTAAGAATGAAGATTTGTTCACACACTGAGAAAAAGAACTTGGAAGACTATGTGTAACTGTGCTACCTGGTATGCCAGCCACAACAATATAATACAGTGAGACATATCCAGCTGAGTAAAAGAATCTGTGAATAAGTTTGCTTGGGGGATACTTTCATACTGCAATTCTAAGTCCCACTGGAAGAGTTAAGAGCTGTCAGTTACAAAAATCTAAGGATTTTCCCCCAAAGTAATGGATAACCTGTAGAGAACAAACATGTCAAAGTTTGCTGTCAGTCACAGTTTATTGTTGTTATAGCTTTCACAATATGCTTCCCAATTCAAACAAAGAGCCCAGAATTACCTGGTCTGGAGTATGGACTATCTTCATCTGGGAAGAATTGCCAGACATGCCATTTTCTTACATTCATATTCTGGAGAAATGAAAATACCACTACCTTTACAAGCTGAGGCTCAAGTTCTCTGGTCCCTTTTGAGGGTATACTAAGCCCTAAAATTCAAAAAATATACTGGAGCTTCAATGAAGTGATTCTTCACCCTTAGGATTGCCATAGAGCTGCAGAAAAAAGAGGTTTGCAGACTAAGGGAAGTGGCAGAGGTATAATCTATGCACAGTTGTAAGCCACAGATACAAAACCTGTATAGGAAATATGATAGGTGTGCACCCCATCACAGCTGTAACAGGATTAATGTGGACTGAAATGCCAATTAGGGTACCTAGAATCACCTGTGAAATCCCAGGGCTAATTGAGAAGGCCAGCTGAGAGAAGCGCTGGGATAGCAGTATAAAGCCAGGAAGTGGAAAGCAGAGGGCCTGAGAGGTTGTAGTTAGTTCCTGGCTGGGTGAAGGAGACTGTTTAGAAGTAGAGTAAGTCTTGAGCTTTTGCTCTGGTGTAATGAGTGTGATGAAAGGCTAGGCTAGGCTAGGCAAAGTAGTCACAGAGAGTAATCTCCAGTGGTAAATCCAGCAGCAGGGAAGAGAAGATTGAGAGGATTGGTAGCAGGTGTCTAGGGAAACAGTAACAGGGAGTGAGGACCTAGATTTCTGGTTATAGGATCCTTGGGTGGGACCCTCATGACCAGTTCCCCTGGCAATCTGTATTAGAGAGGCCTAGAATTCACAGCTCTCTGCTATTAAATACAATCTGGAGATGGCATGTGGATAGACTTCATAACTACAGAAGGGGTGGCCTAAGTAGGGCCTGTGCTGAGTTACCTGCACAAAGATTATCCGAGAGCTAGTGACAAGCTGCAGGGGGAACCCACTGTGGTGAGCTACATTCCTAGACCTAGACACGAAGAGGAATGCTAGAGAGAAATAACAACCCTGCTAGTGGGGGTAGTAGTGGGCTGTGTGCTGTACATCTCTCTACCTTATGCAACAGATGGAAGATTCTAGGTGCTACTCCCCATATAGGTCCCAGAGTTTAGAGCCCACTAACACAAGCAGTTTGAGAATTTGGCCTTATGTTTGACTCTCATTCAAAAAGACAGGAAGAAGGAGGAGGGCTACAATGGCTAAGTGATTTCAGTCTGTTTTTGTTTACTGCAGAGCTTCCCGAGTGCACTGACCATACAGCAGTGGGTTATAGAAAGTAATCTATACTTTAAGAAATATACTTCAGCTGATATCCTTGAGTTACCCCATCTAATCTGAACATACCATGTTGGAAAGAAGTTGATTGGTCAAGGTGATTTTCTGTGACACCATCTACTGGGATTTAGCAGGCTCCTCACACCAATTTTCAACACACAAGCGAGCATAGCATTATTACATCTGTGACTGAGCCCTCTTGAAATTTTGATAGCTTTCAGTCAGATGCTTATCTCTGGGCACGGAGACATTTTACAATTGTTCTACTGCACTGTCAGCACAGCTGTGTTTTTAAATAATTTATTTCAGCTGGAGATGTGACACAGTACTCAGTAGAAGGTAATAGAATGGTATTTGGTGTGCTTTTTCTAGATCTCATCTTGTACCTTGAGAAAAGGTGTTTTTTATTTGTACTGAGCAAGGCTGTGTCCTTGTTATATGTATCTGTTCAGGACAGGTTGTACAGAGTTAGCTTATGCTTTTGTGCTGTGCAGCTGCATAAGGCAATAGATGGAAATAAGGAGCCCTCTCTACAGCTTTGAGTGCTCCTGGAAAATCAAGGATGCAACTGCAGCCATGCTGCTTGAGGTACTAGTGGGGTTTTACCTAAAATGCTTGCCCTCTGGAGCAATTGGGCTGAGCACAGGTAGGAAGTAAGAAGAGCCACAGCTCCTCATTTGCCCAATGTACACAGACCAGTGGAATGAATTGTCCATGTGAATTGAGGAGGGTGCTTCACCCCAAAATATAGTGCCTCAAATTGCTTTCCAATCCTTTCCTCTTCCCTTATGCAATCAGTCCATACTCTTCAGTGAGGCCTAATGCTCATTTTGGGCAGTGTTTGTGGTACAGTTTAGCCCAATGTGAGCAATTCTCCCCCCCCCCCCAGTGCATATGCTGCTCTGCCTACATGGCATCTCTCTGAGCATAGGAAGCTCTTGGGTAAAGCATCTAGAGCACTGTCTCTGGTCTATAGCGAGTGCCTGTCTTTATGTGAACCATATCCTTTGTCCCTCCCCCACTGTCACATAAGGGCACTTGCCCTAAGTGACCTGGCCTTCGGAAGAGATGAGCATGCACAGCTGCCATGAATTTAAACTGGAATGGTGAGTGCTTAATGCTCCTGAATATCAGGTGACTCATTTAAGTCCCTGAAGTCCAGGTTCTCAGAGCCTTATTCATGCTAACTAGCATGCAAGAAAGTCCCACTGAAATCTTTAGGCCATTTTCTCCCATCCTTACTGATGTGGAGTTATATCTTGCAGTCAATGGGGCTGTTTGTGTAGTGTCAAGTTATTTGGGGTGACCAGATGTCCTGATTTTATAGGGACAGTCCCGATATTCAGGGCTTTGTCTCATATAGACACCTCTCACAACCCACTTCCTGTCTTGATTTGTCACACTTGCTATCTGATCACTCTAAAGTTATTCAACTATTTTAGGACTAGATAGTGCCTTCAGGCACAATCCTAAATAAGGGGTGATGCATAAACCACTCTGCCCCAGGAATAGCCTCAGGAGGAAACATACTCCTTACTGTTTCTCCGTGCTCTCGGGGAGGGGGTAGTTATTTGCTGATAGCCTATATCAGCAGTAAATAATGATACATCCTGCTATGACTCCGCTGTACTGGCTAGTGTATTGCTCCATCTATACCTTGCCTTCTCTACCCACATGCTATGATGGCAGGTGGAATAACTGAATACACAGTACACATTCTTGCACACCCAGACTCAAGATCCAGATAACCCAGCTAGGGATGTAAGAGGGGTTCTTAAATCCTCTTTATTTCTTTACACTGGCATGGAGTCAAGGCACAGTCTAGCCCTTGATGTTTATGGTCAATTTTGATGATGAGGGTGAAAAAATCTTAAATGTTACTGGTAGCACAATTAAAGAACAAGTGCATAATCCCATCATGTGAGTAATTTGCAGGAACAGTACTAATAAAACCATAAGATGAATGAAATTTTGGATGTCAATATTGTATGTCATCAGACAAATTTTAATTTGTTGCTACAAACTGGAAAAAAGTTTAATGTTTTGTAAATACATTAAAAATCTCTTATGTTTCCAAAAAGATAAAAATGAGTTAGAGCTCTCCATAACAGAGGCAGAAATATCCAAGGCAATAAAGTGTTTAAATTCCAATAAAGCTCCAGAGGAAGTTGGTTTCCTGCTGAGTTTTATAAAATATTTCAGACATAGCTGATTCCAATGTTTTTAAAAGATATTTAGAGAAGCTGAAGTGAATGAGACCTTTTTTGTTTTATCAGACATCGCTCTAACCTTGTTCCTAAACAGCCAGCAATGCTTTACAATATACCAGATACAGTTCTTTCCTTTAAAATAATTCAGTTGCATGTGTAACTAAATATTGTCACCACAGTTCCCTGTGGTAACTGAATCTAATTATCAAGGGCAAAATTAGAGGAGAATGGCTTCAGCCTATGAAACATGAAAAGGCTGTCCACTTTACCAAGGTTTTATACTAGCCCTTTGCCATAGCTATCAGAAGCAAAAGTGAGGCAAATGATATTAAAATGGGTGTGAAATAACATAAAGCAATGCATATAATGGTCCTGATCAGACCCCAGATACCAACATTTGCACTTTGGAGAGGCTATCAAACTTGGGTTATAAACTTGTTTAAGGCTGATTAAAGAATGCTTTTCTCCCTGCACACACAGTGGAGAATGTTCAGTTTGGGGGTGTTCAGGTTTTTTTAATGAAAAGTTGAAATTTTCTGTAGAAACCAGACACTCTTCATGAAAAAATTTAGCTCAGTCCAAAATTTTCCTTCCTTCAAAAAACAGTTTGAACATAAAATTTTCAGGCAGCCCTAACTCTCCACCTCAGGATCATCTCTGTTTTATTTACCATTCCATATCATGCATTTTATTGCAAATATATACGTGTATATTTACAACGGTAGTCTGTTTTACTGGCTGCTGTTTGCAGTGACCATTCAGGAATATGGATGAAGACTTAATTTTCAAAAACAAGTTCCCATGGGACTAATGTGTCTAACCTTTGCACACACCTCTTGACAGAGATTTGGATGTAGGGATCAGACTGAAAATGACTTCTCTGGTCTTCTTTATTTTCTAAGATAGGGAAAGAATCTGGCATCTTTTGGAAGATGCTACAGATTAAAGAAAGGTACAATCCATAGAAGTACTAGTTAGAGTATTGAAGTAGGGGCCACAGGTATTCCACAATTGTGCAGCTGTGGAATTGGCTGTAAAATGGAATCCTTGCTTTGGAATTATGATCCAGAATTTAAACTAAGGGCCAGATCTTCAACTACTGTGAATTAGTGTATCCCTGTGGACACCAGTTGAATTATGTGGACTTATATAAGCTGAAGTTCTAGCCCTGTCGTTCCAGTAGTTTGAATTTTCTATATACATGTGTAGAGATCTGGTCGTTTTCATAAAAGTGCTTCACATCTGTCACTTCATATTTCAACATAATATATATTTTTATACACTCCCTGTAGACTCTGCCTTAATATCATGGGAAGGCTTGTGCGCTTCATGACCAGGAGAGCTATGCTTACAGGAGTATAACTGGTGGCCACCCATGTCATATAGGTCACAGAGTAGGAGCCAGACCAAAGGTAGTCGACCAGTCCTCCTGGTAGGAGGTTGGGAGTGGGTTAATGGCCCACTCTCATAAAAAACAAACAACCACACGCACGAAGCCGTTATGGATACCTACACTACTGCTCTGCTCAATATACTCAACTCAACTCAGTTAAACCTAGGAGAGGCATGGTGACACAAGGTGACCAAACCCATAAGGAAGCTACTCTGCTTATAAGCTACTCTGGTAATGGATTGGGTATATGGGAGAGGAATGCCATTCTCCAGGGGGCTGGGAGAAAGGTGGATGTGTGGAAGAAATGGGATGCATTAGAGTCTTCAAGACAGGGTGGGCCACAGAGGGGATGAAATGTATCAGTGCTGGTAGCTATCCATCTAAACATGACTGGATCTACACTGAAAACTTAGGTTGATACAGCCACAGAGCCAGGTGTATAAAAAACTGCACCTCTGAGCGCCTTAGCTGTGCTGACTTAACCCCCAAAATACATGCAGCAAGGTCAGAGAAGAATGTTTCCATCAACTTAGCTACCTTCACTCAAGGAGGTGGTCTTCCTGCAGCCAAAGAAAAACCCTTCCATTGCTGTATGCTGTAACTGCACTATAGGTTTATGCCATCATAGCTATTGTGCCATAACAGTGCTGATATATATTAAAAAAGTAGTATCAGAAAAGCCCTTTAACTAATATTGCTAAATAGGTGAACTTGTCCTGTGGCTTTTTTTATTGTTAGCCTCCCTTTTTAGAATGCAAGTTCTAGTCTAGAATATATTCCGATCTTTAAGAAATACTGTGGCGAACATTAAGAAATCAGAATTTTCCATCAGTTACCACACAATTTCCTCTGAGATACCATAGTTTACCCTAGCACTTAAAAAAGGAAATAATTGCAATATCTTAGCTCCTACAGTGCATTAGCTGTTGGAGAATGCCAATTTGTTTTAAAAGAGAATGGCTGTAGATGGGCTCCTTAGAGTGAAAGGCATGGTTTGAGCTAAGATTATCCCCTATTAATCAATGCTCATTTGAAGAAAAAAAAAAGCTTCAATTTTTAAATTGTATAAAATATTAGAACATTAGACATTTAATAAAAGTGGAGTTTTATTGTTATTTAAAGCTCTAGATAACAGTATTGCTTCATAAACATCAACAATATTGGAACTGAAGAAAATTTGGACATTGCTACATTTTTTTATAATTTCAGTTTTATTTCAACAATCAGTACTGTTTGAAAACTAATTAATTATATACCAGCAGAATAGACAGTGGAAGGAGAGATATTTAGTTATCTTTTATTCGGTACTCAAAGTACATTCATCTGCAGAATAAACAGCATATCTGTCCAATGTTTTGAATATTTACATTCCATAAACACACCTGGGCTATTTAATATGTGTAAATAGGAATTTCACTCAATTTAATAAAATCTCTGTAAATGACAGGTGTTGTAATGATGCTCAATCTGTAATATGGTAACATGCTGTTAAATAGAAACCTCTGATGACTATATTCCTGTATAATGTCCTTTTAAACAAAAGCTAACTGTTGTAATTACTGTTTCACTTCTGATATTTACATGGCAAGGATTTGTAAACCTTTTAAAACTTCCTAAATAAATAGTTTTAAAAAACTGAACAGGTTGTTATTTAGTTTTATTACCCCTCAATATTACACCATAGGGATTTCTTAAAAAACAAATAGCCTTCGGCATATACAAGATCTTTAAGCATAAAAATGGGAAATATACCATCTAAAATGTATCCCCATGAGTCACCAATCCATCCTGACCATGAACTGAATCAACAGATCCACAGATTTGGACAGTCAGCAGTTTTGTTAAACCCTTTGCAGAATTCCTGCATTTTAGGTGCTCAAATGCACTCATTCTCCTTTGATGTTCTGTAAAATTCTCACAGAGCCCAAGAGCACTAACTTCTGGACGTCACTGATTGTGATGTCTTGCACTCCAAACATGTTCTTAGCTGTTCATTCATAACCTTCGGGATCTCTCTAAATGCTCCACTAATCACAGGATCACTAATCATCTTTGTCTAGTTTTCCAAAACCATTCCACTTTTTGGCATGGTTCTTTATACTTCACTATCTTCTCTTCATGTTTCTGTCTGATGATATGGCAATATCAGTTAACATGGTCTTGTTTGTCGTCTTTTCTACAACAACTTTGTCCAGGCCATTTGCTTGCACTGTTTGGTCTGTGACAATTGCCAGATCCCATAAAACCTTAGCCTCTTCATTCTCTGCAGTGTTTTCAACTTGGTGGTCATAATGCTGTATGGTTCATTTAAATCTGTACTTTCCACAAAGGCTCCAATGCAGACATTTAGCAAAATCATTATGTCTGTTCAGATATGCTTTCCCAGCCAGGCTCCTGCAGGCACTCAACACATGCTCTGTTGTCTTTTCCTTTTTTGAACATATTCCATAGTTCGGGGAGCAGTTGTGTTGGTCAGTTTTGTTTCAAACATAATTAAGTTTTAAGGAGTGCTCTTATGCACTCACAGTGAGGTTCTCTGTCCTTCTACAAGCCATGAGTTTGTTAATCGTCTATCACTAATGGGTACAATCTCTCTCCACCACTATCCATGCATTGATTTCAGTGTAAATCTTTCAAGTCTTTCTTTGATGATTTCCTTTCTTTTATGCTTTCTTGGACTGGCGTACATCCTTGGCCATCACTTGTTATTGCAACCAGATGACATTTTACTCTGGCTGACATCATATATTTTGATGTTATATTCTTCATTGTCAATCAACATAGCAGACCTTTTCCTCCATCAAATCGTTGGAGGTACATCCAGTCCTCCATTTTTTGATTGACATTCATTACTCTATGCAGCACCAGGAGCTTTCTTGTTTGGATGACAATTTTTTTCTTCTCCTCTTGATTCCACTTGATCAGTCCAACTGTGTACCATACTACTGGTGTTGCCTCATGTTAATGGCTTACATATCTTTGAGTTGAGTTTTGTTCTTAGAGAAAGAGGATATAATAATCTAGAATTCCCAAGTGAGACTGGGGTCCATTGTGCTTGGTGTCATGAAAACTCATAGTAAGAAACAGCCCTGTTTCAAGGATCTTACAATCTAGATAGAGAGAGAAATGGTGAAATGGTGAGGGAAAAGGAAGGATTATTCTCCCAGATTTTACAAATGGGGAATCTGAAGCACAGCTATATTAAGTGACTCATCAAAGGTCAGTCACGAAGTCTGAGGCATGCGCCAGAAATTGAACTCAGGTCTCTTGAGCCCTAGACTGTCTGTTAACCATAAGGACATTCTTATCCATTACAGGGACATTAGTTCAGGAAAACGTTATCTTTCCCAGAATATAGGAAAATGTCTTGAGAAATAGTAATATATGTAACCTTTGCCATAGGCTGATAGTCATAGTAAGAATACAAAAGTAAGACATTTCTGACATATTCATAAAATGTTTAGATCTTTTATTAAACAACTAAATTTATTCAGTATTCATAAAATTTCACATTTAATTCCCTTGTAATGGATGTCCAATCTAATCTATTACAATACCGGCTGCTGTTCCTTAAGAGTTGTATCTACCATGAGTCTGAGTTTTGCAGACTTCAGAAAGAAATATATTTGAAGAAAATAGAGTATTTCCTGTTCTACCTTGGTCAACAGAAACCAAGAACTGAGAGTGTTTTGGTACAAAGAGCAGAGCCCTGGAAAATTAATGCTGATATTGCAGTGTTTTAGCTAGCAAAGGACTTGAAATTCTCTTTCAAGATAATGATACATCTAAGAATTTTCTGGATGCAGATTCTCCAACGTAACGTCTCATCAGCATGGCATAAATATGGACATGCAAGACAGTCTCAGATTAGTTTGCACTTACCGAGTGACTGAAGGGTTTCTTAGTTTTCAGGTAATCAAGTGAAGGAGTTATTTAATTTAAGTTTGCGATTTTGTAGTCTTTTGGGATGAGTGTACTCATGTATAAGATATTTCTTCTCTTACTGTGAATTTTACATTATTTGTATTGCTTTGTTGTGTATTGGATTGACATCTCTTAAATCAAAAGTTTTTGCTGTTTGATCATTTTGGTGCAGGCTGCACTCATTGAAAATCTATTCTTCTTTAGAATACAGCTCTCCCTATATTGCCAGCTGTAATGTTTTAAAATAACATTAATCACAATGGTGATTAATCTCTGTCATTGTAAAACACTTAACTCGTTTTTGCCAATCCAGCATCAATTTCTATAGAAACAGCAGCCAGAAGCAGAGGATATACAATTTTTGTAATAGATTGTAGCTATATCTTCCAACTACAAATACAAATTCCCCTTTTTCCTAAACAGCATCTATAGATTTTAAAATCCAGGAGGATTCAAAAGTCTGATACTTTTCATTTACTTTAATTTTTGTTTATTTCGTTGTGTTTTTTAAAATAAAATTCATGACTGACAAAAGGTGACAAAGTTGACAGTCTTGGTTGTTGAATCCCTCTATTAATTCACAGATTAGGTGGCTGTTGGATTAGTAAAATTAAATTGAGATCCAGTGAAACTTCTTGGTGCTATAATTTATCAGGTACTATACAGGCGCACATTGTGGGTACATCACTACTGCACCCCACTGGTGGTGGCATGTAGTGTACATATAGCTACACATCACAGTGAAAAGCAGGCTGCGTCCGCACTACAGTGTGTGGCTATATGAGTCAGTCAAAGGCTCTGGCAGTGGGGAGACAGCAGGGAAAAGCTTCAGCTGTTCCCCACTACCAGAGGCTTTCCCTGTGATGAGGAAGGGCTCTGGAGAGAAAAGGCTCCATCAACCGAGAGATGCCAGAGTCTTACCCTGCAGCAGGGAAAGCTAGCGGAGCCTTTCCCCACCACTTTCTCTCCCACCACTGCCAGAGCCTTTGCTCTGAAGGGGGGAAGACCTCTAGTGGTGAGAAGATGGCAGAGCCTTTCCCCGCTCCCCCACTCCTTGCTGCTGGAACCTTTCCCCGTTGGGGGAGTCTCTTCTTGAGAAGGGGAAAGCCTCCAGCAGCATGGAGACAGTGGAACACTGCCCTATGAAAAATAACAGTGTCGACAGGGAGGCACAGCTTGGGCAAGAAGAGAGTGAGGAAGGTATATACACACTTCAGGAGTGCTTTTGCTCAACTCACCTAAGCCTTGTCTCACTAGCTACACTGCTATTGATATGCATGAGGGGGGGCTATGTGGGTAGACACCCTGCAGGTCACTTAAAGAAACATGCAGTGTAGATGTATCTTGTGGGTACGTCTACACAGTGACAGTACGCGTCCATGCATGTGGTTGTGCCATAACTCCCCAGTTGTCCACATCTAAACCCCTGAAGCATGTGTCTGAAGGCAAGTACAGGTTAAGTAAGCTAGCATGCTTGAGGGGTATGGGCAAGTACTTGCTTTGGACTATGGCATGACCCTGTACTTGTGCTAGTGAGCAGCATGGACAGGGGCAGGGAGCTTGTACCAGGTCCCAAGATTCAAAAGTTCTGCACTCTCACAATGTAACGAACCTTTTCCTGCCTGACCCTTAACCCAATCTATAAAGATTGCTGCCCCACCATTGCTACAGGTAATAGAGAACTGTGCTGACCACCTCAGAACAGTTTTCCTCTGCACTCTTTTGATCAGTACAGGTGGACATGGATCACGTTCTAAGAGCGTGCATGGGTGCTGATCAATGTGCAGTTAGAGATCACCATCATACACAAATTCTCCTGGAACAGCAGGAACACAGAGGCTCGGGGAGGCAGGCATTCATCAGATTCTAGTCCAATGCTGGGACTGCATGAAGCACCTGAGGCTTCTGTACTGGAGGGGAAAAGACTCCAACAGAAGCTCAAGCAGGTATCCTTGTAAATGCCCATTCTATGATGATCTGAACTAGGTGCTCTCCAGAGCTCCCAGTACAGAGCATGAATTGGCTCATGATCCTGTTCTCCATTCTGATGAGGGCCAGGGTGAGGAGGCATCTGAAATCACATAGGAAGCCCTGGAAGAGAAGCATAACATTTTGCATCTCTAGTTGGAGAAGATGGTTGAGCAAACCCTCCGAGCCACAGCAGAAATAACCCATGGCTGGAAAATTAAAACTGATCTCTTTCCCCTCTCACCAATATACCCTCTTGCTGAAGTGTTACTTACCTGATTTAAAACTTAACCTGCATTGCTCTCCACCCCAAAATAGTCTCCAAGCAAGATACAGCCATAAATCAAAGATTTAATTGAATTCTCATGACCCACTATTATACATTTGGTGGAAGCTATAAAACAGATTATCAATGAACAATCATTGTTCCCTGTGTCCAGGCATTTCTTGGTCAGCACATTGGCAATGATAGTCCCAGGGCTTTATGAACCAGGGAAAGGGAGGAGTCAGCTTTGGAAAGTTGGGTATAAGTGAGTTGTAGATAACTTATGCATCCACAACACAAACACAAGGCCTAAGGTGTTAACCCTTCGGTGGTGCCCTGCCGCAGTTGTCTGCGATGAGGCCATAGTTACAGGAGCAAATAACTAATTATATAGTACAGAAACATCAGCCACAAGGGAACAAAACAATCACAAAAGGTATGTTAACTCACATACCTCTTGTGCTTTTTCAGCAGCTGCACCATCACACCGATGGTGTCTCTTGCTGAAGGCAGAAATCACCCTCTGCCTTCCTGCTGTTCTAGGATGTGTATACATATGGCACCCCAGGTTTCCCTTGCCTGCCAGGACCCAGGACCAGTGTGCATGTGAATGGGATCCAGCTGTCCGTACAAACTTTGGAAACCAGTCACATCCTGTGCCTACTCTGTATGGAAATATTCTCCTTTTCCCTCCTAAACCTTGTGGGAGGGCACCGTAGGCCACAATCATCCAAACAGTATTGACTTCACTGACATCCATATGGGTGCACAAGCATTGCCAATGAGCTTTCAGCTGTCCAAATACACACTCCATGATCATGCTGCTGCTACACAGTTTGTAATTGAATTCCCTTTTTGCTGGGTCATTAATGTTGGAGCACAGTTCCATGCGAAGAGTTTCATGGTGAAGCACTGGAATGGGTTATCTAAGGAGGTGGTAGAATCTCCAGCCTTAGAGGTTTTTTAAGACCTAGCTTGACAAAGCCCTGGCTGGGATGATTTAGTCGGGATTGGTCCTGCTTTGAGCAGGCGGTTCTATGAGTCTATGAACCAAGTTAAGAGTGAATAAGCAGGGACCCCTGAAATAATTGTTAGCATAGACCTGATGTAGAGAACCATCTCATTTCTGGGAAATAAAATCACTTCTCCACTTAAGTATAATCAGTATCTCCTCAGCATTCTGGCATCATTCGACCTTTCCACGGTTCCAACATTGATGTCCATGTACCTGCTTCTGTGGTCCACTAAGCCTTCCAGAATCAGTGAATAGTAACCTTTTTGGTTCATTCACTCACTCACTCACTCACTCACTCATGCCTTTTGATGGGCAAAGTATTGGGATGTGGATGCCATCAAAGGCCCCTACATAGTTCAGTAACTCCACCTGCTGAAATCCAGCTATAATTTTCAATACTTTGGTTATGGCAACCACCTGTGAGTAGGTGACCATATTAATTGTCTTGCAATCCTGTACAATCCTGACCCCAACAGGGGATTTACCAATCCTGAACTAATTTGCAATTGTGACTGGAAGCTGTCAGGTGTTCCCAGCTTCCATAATAACTTACTGCTTCTGCACCAGTGTGGATTGTTTCCTCATCTGGAAATTCTGAATCTCAACATCCCAGTTTTCCAAAATGATGTGATCCAGGTTCCCCTGGACTAGAAGTGGTGCTATATCCAAAGGGCATGCTGTGTCAACACCAGCAGTTACCATATCTCTGCCATGGGACCAGAGTGGATTGTCATTCACATTCACGCTTAGTCATCTTTGGTATGTCAAAAAGTTCTGCCACAATTCCATCTAGTATCTCGCTAATCACCTACTACCCCACAAACATTTGTCCCTCAAGAAGGAACAGAAGCAGGACCACATCATCAGTCACTTCTTCCATATCTTATACCCAGTTTGGCAGAAGGGAGAGGTGAGAGGGAACTGACATTGGCAAATGTGTGAAGGTGGCAGACAGTACCAACAACACGCAGCAAGACTTTTTCTGCAGTGTCTACCATGATACACAAAACCCTGGGATACCCCCCGTGGAATAGTACTGCTAACATGTAACAAAAAGAGGCAGTGTAGATGCAGTTATACACATGAACACAGCATATACCCATGCCCAGTACATCACATGTAGACATTTATCCCTGGTATGGCATACATTCCTGAGCATGTTCACGATCTACTATCTGAGTATATGCATGAGTGTAGATGCAGCTAGTGTGGTGTTTGGAGCACATTTTTAACAATATTTAGTTACAAGTCTAGATGTCATTGGAAACATACCAGAAATTATTTGTATTTGTGCTGCAGTGTAATTAGAATGTGGTTTGTGTCATTACTGAAGAAATATGGATACCACTTTGAAAATATATGAAATAGCCTTACTATTATCCTGCTTAAGTGCATTATGAGTTGCTTAGAGTACAGATGATTCCATATGTATAACTGGTACAACTATGATTTCTATATAGGTCTGGGAAAGCAGCTATTAAAATGTTAGAAATAAAATATACTGTATTAGACAAGCTGTCTGGCTGTATTTGTCTCTGCATCTCTAAGTGAATCCAGTCTTGAAACATTCTTTGTTTCATAACATAACTAGGCCTAAGAAGTGAATTCACAGAGGGAATTCATTTAACCTTGTTTTTTCTGTGCTAAAGTCATCCATAAAAGGAAAGATTTTCACTGATTTGTTTCCCACAAGAAACTTTGATGAATGTTTTGTGGGAACAAATTTCACTCTGTGGATTACACAAATAGTAGGGCTGTGTGATTGATCATGTAAGTCACATGTTATTGTTCCTGTTCTGTAACTGAGTGACTTATTATCCAAATAATGAATCAGGTCCTTCTACGAAGAGGAGTGATTAATTCACTGGGGTTTTGCTTCTTTCATGGAGAGGTTGAGCAGTTTCAGGAGATAATAGGAGATAAGCAGTCCTAGCTAGGGAATTTTAGGAAACTTGAAAACTTTACCTTTTCTCTCTTCTGCAAAAAGAGATTTATGGGTCTGATCCAAAGCTCACTGAGGTGAATGGAAGCTGTTATTTTTATTATTCATAGTTTTTATTTGTATGATGGTAGTGTGAAGGGGCCCTGGTCATGGATCAGAGCCCCATTGTGCTAATCACTAGACAAATATAGAGACAGTTCCTGCCCTAAGGAACTTACAACTTTCCATTGACTTCAACAAGCAGGAGATCAGGTCCTATATTTGACTATGTATGTTGACCTGAGATTTAAAAGTAGCTGGGTTCTTTCCTGGCTGAGGGAGAGGGAAAGATGTAAAATATTGGAAGCAAAAATTATTGGCTCTTTACCAGATTTTATATTCAATTTTCTGTTTTCAGACTCCCACCCAATGATTTGTTTGTTAGCTGTGCACACATATTTGCAAAATGTGCTTTGTGGCCAAATGCTTGGTACTCTTTTATTTGTTTAATCACTTCAGTGCCAAGGGTGGGGTTGGGATCTGTTGAGTCATGTGTTCCATCACCCGCACATGTATAAAAAATATGAAAAAAATCATTTCAAGAACCAATTAAGTTGCTGAGTGACAACAATGTGCTCGCCAGTCATATCACTTACAACATTAGCTCTGGGGTCGAGCCATACAAGGAATTTGACATCACAGCTATTGGCCTGAAACGTGCTGTACATTCTGTCATGTAGCTGCTACATCAAAAACTTCCATGCAAGAACGTTATAATTTGTCTATATAAAATGCACATTTTGCAATACCACTGATTCCTTCGATGTGACTGTAGGAGAGAGACATGAATCACGGGAAGCAAAGATTAATTGACACAGTAGCTGAGTGTCTCCAGGAGGGTCTTGATTCAAAAACCAAGTGACGTGCTCAGAGAAGAACAGCATCAGCACCTGAAAGTGGCAGGTTAGAAATGGGGTGGGTTGTTCAGGACAGTCTCAATGATACCTCCAAGCTCTGGGAAGATTCAGCTTAAGCTGAGTGGTTACTAGTAACGTTCAGTATAAGCATTGAGGTGACAGGTTGACTGGAGACGTAGCCCGGCACGTCTATTAGCTGCATGAATTCTCAGTTCAGACTGAGTCTCCTCAGGCTTCTGGAAACATCTAGGTCACATTGAGCAGTCTCAGAGGTTTCCCCAGCCACTAGCATGATCACACCCATACTGACATTAGAGCATCTCGTTAGCACAGCCATTCTCACAGTCATCACATGATGCCATTTCTTATAGTCTCCCCTTTTTAATTCCTTTAATTTCCCTGCGACATAGAACTTCCCTGTAACATTTCAGTTTAGATGAAATATTTTGAAATGTTCGTTTAAAAATTCACTCACAAAGATATATCTGCCTTAGCTGAGTAACTGCCAACAAGCTAATTGGTGCAAAATGTAATGGGTTTTATGATGAAGCTGTATTGCAGGGGTGGCCAAACTTACTTACCCCCAAGACTCCCCTGCCTGCTGGGCAGAATTCTCTAGCCCACCACCCTACCACAGGGCAGAAACCCTGAGCTCCCCACCCCAGTCTGGTAGAATGAGTATTGCGGGGAAGGGGGCATAGGGTTTGCCACAAGCCACACCTGAACTGTAAAGGAGCCAGATGCAGCTCACAAGAGTTTGGCCACCCTTGCTATATGGCCACCATGGATTCGACTGAGTCCCAGCAATTTTACTTCTAAACAGTACTGATGATGATGATTTTTAATCACTACCAACCTGAGCCAGATTTGAGCTGTTGACAAAAGATTCTATAACCTCCTACCAATCCTGAGAACCATCCAGATCCACAAATCTAATTTGAACTGTAGCAAAATAATTAATCAAATATGATTATTTTCTTCTCAAATAGCTAATTATTTCACACAGGATACTTCAGTTGTAGGAACAATCTCCAGCCAGTCCAGTTCTTTCTTTCACAATTCTCACTGTATAAATATGGGGTCACCCTTGAAAAGTAACACAGTTTTGTTCTTTAAAAAAATGCTTATTGCGGTATGGTATAATATCTTGCTTTGCTATGAATTCTGGGACTTTTTGTGCACATCTTATTGATGTTTAATAGCACTCTCTCGTGAAGATTTCCATTGATTCCAAGAGAACTAATGTGCTACCCTAAGTAAATAAATATAGCAGAATGAGAACTTTTAAGGAAAGGAAATGCTCAGATGAAATGAAATAAAATGTCACAGTGCAGAATATTTTTAATGGTTTTCACTGTAGCTTTTGACCAAGCAATAACTAAAAGAATCTGGCATATTATTGTTTGCATAACTTGTTTTTTGTTTTTCTATGAAAAAGGATATTTGCATTAAATTAAACCTAAATATTGATGAAAATACTGTACATGATCATATGTGATAACAATCAAATGAGATGTAGAATATGAATTTAAAAGGAATACTCCAATGACTGTACATGTATAAATTTGCTTGTTTGAAATTGTCCATTAAATTCATAAGTTTTGCTGTGATATACAAGGACCTTTTTTATTGAATTCTGCCTGCTGTTGTAGGTTAGATACACAAAGAGATTAACATGAAATGACCTTTTAAAATTCATTTAGAGTATTTAAGCTTATATTCACTTGAATTTTGAGCTGATGATGAACCTACAATTTTATGTAAGTTACTTTATTTACATGAAACCCTTCCTTAATTGCTTTAGATTTTTGCGTTTAAATTGGATATAGCAGTTGATAAAAATTTCAGCACTCTGATTTTTTTTTTCTTCAGTATTTATGTTTGAAAGTCTAAGAAGGGGGAAAGAGATAAATCTCTGGTGGCTAGAAATCAGTGTTGTACTTATTCTACATAGATTTGAACAGAGGGTCTCCATTATGAACTTTATAAGAACTGTATGCCAAACCCAATGCCAAGTTATAAACAATTCTACCCGACAAGACTGATTTGTCAGCTCTATCCCCTAGTGATTCTGAGAAGTCAAGTACATGCTCTAACCACAGGCCTATTTGCCCACCCTTCCCCATTCCCACACCCCCTCCAGAAAATCTGAAAACTCAGGGGAGGGGAAGGAAGAGGAGGAACTCTCCATGTGACTCATATCAGAATTTTCCTCCCAGTTGGTCTGTTGGAAGGGCCAGGATTTACCACCCTCACCCCCACATGGCCCCAGCACTAACCCCACAGAAATAACACAGAATGGATTTTTATTGAGAGGCCAGGGCAATCTATGCAGAGCCTTGTACTTCCATGGTGGGTCTTTGTCCCCACTTCCCTCACCCAGCCACTTAGGATCACAAAATGATGGAATTATGGAAAGGTAACCATGGAAAGCCCTGGTTAGGGAAGGTGTGGGTTGCCCTCAATCCTCGCCTTCTTCCCCATACACATACCTAGTTCCTACCATCCCTTGCATGAAAATCTTGGGGATACAATTGGTTCTTGGAGGTTGAAATCAGAAAGAAGTGGCGGAGATGCAGGGAAGCATGACGCCAACAGGTAGAAACATGGCCAGAGTATCCAGACTAGCCAAGGAAATAGATTTCAGGATGTTTAATAGCAGGAAGGTATCATAAAAAAAATTGCCAGTTAGTTCATTATTAATAGTGACTAGAAACAGAAATGGAGATCAGAATGGACATCTGGTGCAAACAGCTTCCTGATACCTTGCATATTGCAAAATGTGGCCTGAAGACAAAAAGTAAAATTGCAGGCTGAGTGACAATGCTGTTTTTGTCCTAATGGATTACAAACAGAGATGAACACAACCTTTTCTTCAAGCTGACACACACCATAGCCTCTGCTGTTTATGCTTAAAATAAATAGGCAGTTACTTGGGAAACCCTGAAACCCAGTACATTAACTCCTCAACTGCTACAATAATGCTGTTTTATGTACAATGAAATTATTCCTATAGGATATGAGAGACAATTACAGTAGGTATATTGTGTGTGACTATTTATGTGTGATATAGCTATAATAATTCTGTCAGCTATTCTAAGGTTAGAATGATTTGAAGAAGAAATTGATGGTTGAAGAACTTCTAAAATCTTCTACCTTACTGGTTGTTAAACTGTTGCCTGCAGATTCTTGGTGGTGAACAAAGAGTTGACTGATTGTATGGCATTGTTTTCTCTTCCTTGTTCCCAGCTGTTTGTATAGACAGCAAGGTTCATTGTGATTAAGAGACTGGACCCCTGTAAAAACAACAGTAAACAAGGAGAAAGAAGCCATACCTCTGGTATGGGCTGCTGCTATATATAAAAAGGAAGAGTGGACTGGAACTATATTTAACTAGTGGATCTTATACAGATTCATAAATTACAAGATCAGAAGGGACTGTTGTGATCATATAGTCTGACCTCTTATATAACACCAGGCTGTAGCACTTCCCTGAATTAATTTTCCCTGAAAAACATCCAATCTTGATTTAAAGATTTCCAGTGCTGGCAAGTCCACACAATCCTTTGGTAAATTTCTCCAATGGTTAATTACCCCCACAGTTAAACATTTTCACATGATTTCTAGCCTAAATTAAATTCAACTTGCAGATATTGGATCTTATTATATGCTTGTCTGTTAGACTGAAAAGGTATCAGATTTCTGCTCCCTATGTAGTTACTTATAGACTGTGATTAAGTGACCCCTTAACTTTCTCTTTGATAAGCTAAATAGATCGAGTCTGTCACTATAAACATGTTTTCAATCTTTTAATCATTCTCGTGGCTCTTCTCTGAACCTTCCCAAGTTTTCACCATCTTCATTGGAGACAGTATTCCAAGTAACAGTCACCCCACTGCCAAATCAAAAGGTTATATGACTGCCCTACTTCTACTCAATATTCCCTTGTTTATACATTTAAGGATTGCATTAGCCCTTTTGGCCACAGCATTGCACTGGGAGCTCATGTTCTGCTGACTATTCACCATGACAACTAAATCCTGTTCAGAGTCACTGCTTCCACAGATAACACTTCCATCCTGTCAGTATGGCCTGCAATCTTTGTTCCTAAACATAGAACTTGACATTTGGCCAAATTAAAATACATATTATTTGTTTGCGACCTATTTTGCCAACAGTCCAGATTGCTTTGTATCAGTGAACTGTCCTTTTCCTCATTTACCATTCCCACAATTTTTATGTCCTCTGAAAACTTTATCAGTGATGATTTTGTTTTCTTCCAGGTCCTTGATAAAAAACCTTAGATAACACAGGGCCAAGAACCAGACCCTGTGTAA
Organism: Mesoclemmys tuberculata; assembly: GCA_007922155.1. Lineage (NCBI taxonomy): Eukaryota > Metazoa > Chordata > Testudines > Chelidae > Mesoclemmys > Mesoclemmys tuberculata. Next base: position 1,144,162 of record ML675633.1, on the reverse strand, counting down.
CCCCACTAGAAACATACCTGCTTTATCATGATTCTCCATTTACAATTATATTTTGAGACATCGGTTAGCTAGTTCTTAATTAATTTAATGATGTGTGTCATATTATTTCATATCATTCTAGTTTTTTCCCCACTTGGCAGGAGTAATCATCAGGATAGAGCTTTATAGAGGAGAAAGGAATGCAGCAAGCAGTCAGCATGTCCAGGGGAGTGGAAGAAATAAGTAGACACATATACCAAGCATTTTCAGAGGAGAAAGGGGAGAGAGAGCAGAACAAATGCAGCAAATATATTATTATTATTTACTAAATCTTGAGGGATCTGAAACTACCAAGTGTGCCCCCTGGGAGGCAGATGGGGGAGTGAGCACTTGTGGACAACTCTGAATCATGAATAAGGGGCTGTGGATCTAAGATTCTGCAAGGGGCTGGTAAAACTGTAAAAGAAACTTACTACATAAATGAACACCAGATGCCATGTCAATATGCAGCATGCCCTCCAAAAAAGATCAACTTCATGTGAAGAATATGGTCAAACTGTAAGGAAGCCCATGTCTTGAAAAATCCCTTGCTCCAGGCCAAAATAGTAATGAAAATTGGATTTTGGAATCTGAGAACCATGTACAAAACTACTAAAACTGTTCAAATAATTATGGAGAAAGTGTGAGGTGAGGTAATGTTTTATTGAACCCCAAATATGGCAATCAGTTAAACCTTCAGCATTTAGTAAGACGCACCAGACAGACACCTAGGAAAGAATTCTCTGTACTAACTTAGAGCCCTCCCCATTTAGTGACCCATCTTCAGCCATTGGAGATATTTTCTAATAGCAGTCACAGATGGTCCATATGCCATTGCAGGCAATCTCATCATAACACCCTCTCCATAAACTTATCTAGCTCAGGCTTAAAAAAAGTAAGGTGTCCTCCTCTCTCCCACCCGCCTCTCACTACTCTTCTTGGAAAAGTGTTCCAGAACTTCATTCCTCTGCTGGTTAGAAACCTTCATCTATATTCATTCCTAAACTTGTTAATGGTCAGTTTACATCCATTTGTTCTTCTGCCAACATTAGCCCTTAACTTAAAGAACTCCTCTCCTTCCCTGGTGTTTATCCCCCTGATGTGTTTATAGAGAGCAATATCATCTCCTTCCTCCTCCCCCCCATATCCATTTTGTCAAGCTAAAGAAGCCGAGCCCCTTAAGTCTCCTCTTGTAAAATGGGTTCTCATCATCCTAGTAAACCTTCTCTTGAAGTTTACTTTCAAGATGTGGTCCCCAGCAAGTATGGCTTGTAATTGTTTGCTAATACCCCACATAGGTTCTAATGTGGGATGGTAGGAGACAACTATGTGTCTGGTCAGTGGGGTGGGAGGCAGATTTCCTATATTGAAGCAGGATGTCCCAGTGTATTTGGGTGGACCATTCTATGATGTGATCTACTTCTCTGGTGGAGAAGTGAAAAGTTTGGTGAAAGTGGTTTTGTGTGTGTGAAGGAGATAGCCCAGACTTTCTCTTCTGAGCCTATTTTGTGGTATCTGAGTGTCTGGAACACTCAGACTGGAACAGATGCAGAGAAGGGATACCAGGATGATCTGAGGAATGGAAAACCTACCTTATGAGAGGAGGCTCAAAGACCTTGGCTTGTTTCAACTAACCAAAAGACTGAAGGGAGATATGATTGCTGTCTATTAATACATCAGAGGGATAAATACCAGGGAGGGAGAGAAGTTATTTAATTTAAGTGCCAATGTGGACACAAGAACAAATTAATATAAACTGGACATCAATAAATTTAGGCTTGAAATTAGGCGAAGGTTTCTAACCATCAGAGGAGTGAAATTCTGTTACAGCCTTCCAATGGGACGATGGGGGCAAAAAAAACCTTACTGGCTTCGAGACTGAGCTTGATAAGTTGATGGAGGGGTTGGTATGAGAGTGCTTCCAATGGCATGTAGCCAATCTGTGATTGCTAGTAGCAAATATCTCCAATGGCTGGTGATGGGACATTAGATGAAGAGGGCTCTCAGTTAGTACAGAGAATTCTTTCCCAGGTGTCTGGCAGATGGATCTTGCCCACATGCTCAGAGTGTAGCTCATCTTTCCAGAGGATGAAAATATCATCAATGTTTCTCAGATATATCATTGGTTTTGTGGCACATTTTTCCAGAAAGTCTTTCCCTAGTGGCCCATGAAGAGGTTGGCATCCTGCTACACATAGCTGAAGAGATGCTTAAAGCAAGAGATGAAAAGCACTATAGACTTTCCTTCTGTTTTAGCATAGAATATGGAATGAACAAAATAACCCAACCCAGTAAAAAAGAGACCTTATAGTAAAATTGCCAAAGAAGGGTGACCTTACCAATTGTAATAACTGCAGAGAAATCACATTACTTTGTGTCTGGGAAAATCATGTGCAACATCATGCTAGAATGTATAAAGAATCAAATAGCTCTCCAAATTAGAGAGGAACAAGTAAGTTTTAGACCATAGAGACCATGTGCAGACCATATGTTGTTCATCCATATTAAAGAACAAAATGTGGAGGAGCAAGCATATCTTGTAATTAAATTTTATAGATTTCCAGAAGGCTTCTGACAGCGTATGCATAGACAACCTTTGAAAAACTAAAGGACATTAGGGAGTACTAGCAAAAATATTTATAATCAAAAGATCTATATGATGATATAAAATATGAAGTCAGAGATGGTGACAATATCAGCCAGTGGTTTGCAGTGACAACTGAAATAAGGCAAAGGTGTATTATGTCCCTATTATTATTTGCACTGGTCATTTACTAAGTCATGAGTTAAGTAACTGCAGAAGACTTTTTTTTATAAATTATAAATCTCATATTTACAGATGTTATTGTCCTGCTTAGTTCAACACACTGCTAAATGGAAGAAAAGACCCAGCTTTAGGCAGACACAGCAAAATAAATTCATCAACAAGGGGAAGACAAAATATATGACTATCAATGTCCCAAAAACCACCACCAGAGTGGACAGAGAAACATTAAAAGAAGTCTACTCTATTCAGCACTGGCGAGGCCTCATTTGGAATAATGTGTACAGTTTTGGGCCCCCCACTACAGAAAGAATGTGGGAAAGAGTCCAGCACAGGGCAACAAAAATTATTAGGGGGCTGGATCACATGACATATGAGGAGAGGCTGAGGGAACTAGGGTTGTTTAGTCTGCAGAAGAGAAGAATGAGGGGGGATTTGATAGCAGCCTTTAACTGAAAGGGGGTTCTAAGGAGGATGGAGCTATGCTATTCTCAGTGGTAGTAGGTGGAAGAACTAGGAGCAATGGTCTCAAGTTTCAATTAGGGAGGTCTAGGTTGGCTATTAGGAAGAAAAATTTTAGTAGGAAGATGGTGAAGCACTGGAATGGGTGCTAGGGAGGTGGTGAAATCTCCATCGTTAGAGGTTGTTGAGGTATGGCTTGACAAAGCCCTAGCTGGGATGATTTAGTTGTAGTTGGTCCTGCTTTGAGCAGGGGGTTGGATTAGATGATCTCATAAGGTCATTTTAACCTAATCATCTATGTTTCTATGACAGGTAAAATGACTTATCTAGGGATTGAGATGTGCAATGATGGTAACATGATGCTAGATGTCAATCAATGAATACCAAAAGTAGCAAACAGCTATCATAAACTTGAAAAGTCCATTGGAAAGAATCACTGGCAAAATCAGAAATTCTAAGTAGAACAAACCAACCTAAAGCATCAAACATGGTAAGAAAATGATGATGGACATATTTAGGACACACTTTAAGGGTGCCACCAATACCACTTCCCTATCAAGTAATAATATGGACACCACCTTGGAAGAGAAAAAGAGCTCAACCTAGGGAAATATTACACAGAACAATAGAAAAAGAGGCCAGATCCATCAGCATAACACCCAGATGCCTAACAAAAATATATGATGGAAACCAGTGGATGCCCTATGCATCTGAGGCCTGGGAGGATAAAGAAGGAAGATTTATTAAATGTAGTAAGCACTAACAGTGTGCTCAGTGCTGCACAGGACACAAAATATGGACCGTCCCTTCCTCAACTTCTTGCAGTCTATGCAAATAAACATTGTGATTTGATTCTATTCAAAACAAGTAAACATAATGTATTAAAGAGCTATTAAGTTACATACATATATGGCTAATATTATTTTCCCTGAGAACAACTGTTGAAATGGCCACATGAAAGTTATGCAGTTCTAAATTGGAAGGGAAGATGGTCTGTGAAGTCATCTATCTAGCTTCTGCATTAGAGATTTGGAGCCAAATGCTTCCCTTGTTTACATTTGAGTAACTCAGGCCTGGTCTACACTTACCTTCCGGATTCGGCGGCAGTTGACGGGAAATAAGCAAGTGATGTAAAAAACTTGCATATCTTCCGTCGACTTCGCTGCGTCTGTTCCACACACCGTCCACACTGCACTGCACCACTTACAGAGGTGGTTTTCCTACATCAATTTCTGGATCAACTGAGTGGGTCTACACAGACCTCTCAGTCGATCCAGAGACATCAATCTGGTGGTGTCGAATTTGCCTCAGCTGGCATCAACAAGATTGCACAGGTGTAAATGAAGTCACAATTTGGTCTCTACTGTACACAACCAAAAATTATTCGCTGTCATGAAGTTACCATAAGACTTTAGTGTGGAGCAGACCCAGGACTGAATTCTGACTTCTTCTCCTTTTGCTCAGTGGAGAAGCAAGCTGTGTTAATGCTACATATGGCATAGCTAACTCTTTCCTTTGCCCCGACTCAGGTGTGCTGGCCAGCACAAGGAGAGGCAGAGCAGAGCCAAGGCTCCACCTACTCCTCGCCCCTGTCTACTTGTGATGGAGCCATACCGGCAGCTCTATGTAACCTGTTCTCTCTCGCATGTGGACTAGTGAGTCATATAAGTCAGCTCACAAATGAGCGCTTAGGGACTAATGGACTAAATTCCAGCCATCTGCTCTGGCTTGCCGGTTTTTAAGCTCTTCCAGAAAAGATCCAATATAATATATAAAACTATGCATTTCTCTTGCAAGAAAACGTACAAAAACCTGTCAGATGAAAAAACAATTTTGTGTCTTTTTAAAAGCTGCTTTTTAAAAATCCCGCCAATACAATAGCTTTATCTAGTTCTTTTTCTTTTCTCATAGAGAGCCCTGCCTCACGGAAATTCATTTATGGCCCAAAACATAATCAGAAATAATCCAGACAGGAAAAAAAAAACAATTAAAACTGAAGTGAATTTGCATCTTTAACTCATGCCAATCGCATCATCTAATTTCAGGTTAAATTAACTGTACGTTATTGTTAGTGCTCAGTAATGGAAACTATTAAGTAGCTCAACTACAGATTCCACACACATACACGAACATTTTCCCTGATTAATTTAATTATCATGCTTTATTAAAAATGAGCAAGTAATTAAAACCTACATCAAAGGTGAATCTTCATGTCCTTCATACTCTGTTTGAATTTTGCTCATAGTAAGGGTTATGGAATGATAGACAGTGCCTCCATTTTCTCATGTCTGTCTGTGGAAGTTTAAAAAAATACAAACAAAAAACCCCTACTTGGCATTAGTTTTATAATAGCTCATACCTGACAGGATCAATGAGGCAACAGATATTTTTCAGGGTTAGTTAGCTTCTGTTTTTAATAGTAATGTATGTTTTTATTACTTTAATTGCTTTATTTACAACTTTAATTTACTGATTTAATATTTTAATGCATCACTTCATAATTATGACATTAATTTGTAACAAAAGATGAAAACATTAAAAAAATAATAAAAATCTTCATCTTAGAGCAACATTTTGATCTTTAATTAACCTCAACTTGGCAAGATAGAAGACAGAAGCAGAAAAACCAAAAGCAATAAATTCCACCTTCAGCAGAAGCAATGTTCTACAACTAGAATGAGTGTTTGTTTTAGAGACAATTGAAAATATATACCTAGTATTCCCACTTTTTTTTTCTAGAAAATATCCAACACCTGTTCTGTGGCCCTGAATTCAGAAAAACATCTCTGTTCAGGAAGTACATGCTGAACTTGAGTGCATGCTTAAATCCCATAGGAATCTCAACAACAGGACATAAGCATGTGCTTAATTGCTTTCTGGAATAGGGCGCTGCGTCATAAAAGAATGAAAAGTTACAAGAAGAGAGACATTTATTGGTGCAACTAGGAATTATTAGGATGTTTCAATACCTTTATTCTCTGTTTCCAAAGCCCAGAATCCTTTCTCCATGTCCGCAATGACTCTGACATTTCTACTCAGTCATTAGGATGGACAATTTTATGTTAATTTCAGAATCTAACAGATTTTCAACCTGCAAGCCTAATTGCCTCTGATACAGTGACATCTAACAGAGAACATGGTGGGAATTGAAGCAGGAGGGAAGATCTCCTTTTGTCAAGAGCATTTGATACCATCGGAGTATCCATGATTTTTTTTCATTGGAAATCCCTTTCTATATTTGTGCGTGTGTTTCACTGCTATAGAAACCGCCTCCCCCCGACCCCTCCCCCGCTCCCTTGACACACAAATACATATACGCACATACACTTAAATGTAGGGAAAGGGAGTCCAGTGCCTCCCTATGCCATGGACAGAAAAGATGAATGAAGCATTTCATTTCAACTAAAATGTATTCTTTACAGGTACTAGACATGCAAGAAGAACCAACCCATATATTATATTATATTATATTATATTTATATTTATTATCCCACTAAGAGTTCAAAAATAGCAGCAACAATAGTAGAAAGGAAGGTTTCATCATGAGTCCCCAGATATTAGTTCTGCCAATAAGATGTGGGGCTGACAGAGTAGGGATGCCTTCTCCAGTAGCAGTGGCATGTTCTGTTTCACCCTGAACTGTCAGACATCATACAATCATAGAACCATATGGTTAGAAGGAACCTCAAGGGTCATCTAGTCTAACTCCTTGCCAAGATGCAGGATTTGTTATGTTTATACCATCCAGAACAGAGAGCTATCCACGCCTCTTTTTGAAAACTTCCTGTGAAGGAGATTCCATGACTTCCCTTCTCGATTTGTTCCATTGTCCTACTGGTTTTATCGTTAGGAAGTCACATGGCTTCTACTGACAGGGGCTGAAGTTAAAGGAAGGAGCATGACGTCCCTAGCAGCAATGGCAGAGGAGGATGGGTGGTTTCACCCAAGCTCCCCAACGTCTTTGCCAGGGATGCAGGCCAAGTAATTATTGCCTAACGGGGTCAGTAATCCCTAGTAACAACCTAATTGTTTTAATTTGTTAAATTTAGTGCATAGTTTGGCTATTTCCTTTCCTTTGACAAGATACATTTTGATCAGATCTCACCATATTCACATTGGAATAAGGTGAAGTTTACTTCCTGCTGTGATATTGCAAGGTTTGTCTCAAGTATATTCTATTTTTTCAATTGTTTTTTTCACTTAGTAGTGTGTTCATTGTGTTGGCACTATGGGCTGATTTAAACTGACCACAAAACTCCGTTGTACCATGTGCAGAAGCTTATTATTGGGAATGCATGCTAGAAAGAACTAGTATTTGGAGCACAGTGCTATACATCTCAGTTAAGGTTAGTGACTATGGGTATATTTACATTGCAGCTGGGAAGTGCCGCTGATCAAGCTAATTTGCTAAAAATGGTAGAATGGCTGTGGTGGCACGGGCAACGGCTCAGGCTAGCCATGTGAGTATATGCCTTGGATCTCAGATAGAAGGTAGTCGAATGTAGACATATCCTTAGAGATATTTGCCAAGTAGGGAAGCAAGAGAACATTTCACAACTTCTTGATACTGTTGAAAAGAGTGAACCTACATAACTCCTGTTCCGGCTGCTGGGTTTTGTGTCTCTCCATACTCCTCTTGAACAACCAGGGTGGTTATCTGTTTACCATTTCCTTGCCCATATATTCTGGAGGTATTGATTGGATTGTTTACTCAAGGAAGCAGAATAGACTGTGATTTGCTGTGTTGGAGAAGACTGATTCACTAAAAAATTCTGTTCTACTCTGTATAGGTCCTTGTACCATGTTCATCAGCATAGTATCTGAGTGCCTTATCTGGCCCCAACTTGACAGAACACCCAACCATCCCTAATTATTTGCATGCCTTTTATCCTGGCAGCCTACCTGGTTATGCTGCTCTTAATAAACTAAATGCTTCAAGCAACATGATACCACATTAGAAGAAGCTTTAACAATATATAGTGAATGGGAAAGAGCACACTCCACATTGAAAATGGCTGTTCCATAATTTTCAGCCCACTCCATAATATATTATTTCAGTACTATCTGTAGCACCTTTTGCAATAGACATAAACAGTCAGGTCCTCTGTCCCTACTCACCTTTTATCCTCTTGCTGCAGCGCATACTTCATAAAAATCATTGAGGATATAACTATCAGCATGAAGAAAATAAAACCTGAAGCATAGCAACTAATAAGAGAAGAGCAGGAGTATTTGCAACAATCACTTGGGTAAAATGATTCTTGAAAGAGATCAGAGAAATACACTATATTCCCAGGACTGCTACTCCAAAGAGCTTTTCAGGCTTCCCTCTCTTGTATTCACATCATGGCAGCATACCTGTTGAACACCACTCACTAAACATGACTATTGTTACTCCCAAAGTAATAGGATCCTTGGCCACGGCCAATACAGGAAGAGTAGTTCTTCTCAATTCATAAGGAGCAGATATAATTTCTGTAAGGATAGCATAATCCATCTTGCTTGGAACCTCAGTGGGATTTGATTCTGGGACCTTAGAGTGCTAGAAACTTAAGCTTAAGCTAAAGAATAAATTCTTAGATAGCGGCACTTAAGAGCTCCTGTAAAAAGATGCCAGAGGAAACCATTTGCAGCATGCAACAGCACGTTTTACTGGTGCTACAAAACCTAGCAACTATGCTGCATATGCCTGAGCACCATCTACTGGCACCTTATCTATTAACTAACTGTACATATATACAGCTATAAAGCTTTTCTGTACACGCTGTAACAGACTCATTTTGTGGAGTAGACACTAGAAAGAGTCAAAGACCCACAGCTCTCTGCAGTAGCACTGCATGGAAGCCTTCCATCCTTCTCTTACTAGAAGATCCACCGCTGAGTCCAGCAAGGTTTTCTCAGAGGCAACGCACCCACTGGAATGAAAGTCCATCACAAAAAAAGACTATTCCCTAGCTTAACAACCTTAGCAGACAATATCTTATCACTATACAATGATGCTCTGACTAGAGCTGGCTGGAAAACACAATTTCCCTCTAGTGAAAATTTTCAAATTGGTGGGAAAGAATTCTCCTGGACTGGGACAAAAAGTTTTTTAAAAAATTTAAAAATCAGGAGGAAAATTTTTTAAAAATTCTATTTTTAGAGAACCAAAGTGGAATTTTTTAGCTTTTTTCCTATCCTGCCCAGATCCCTGGGCAGCCAGAAGAGCCAGATGCCTAGTGATCTTGGCCTGAAGAGTTGGCCCATCAGACATCAGGGAGTTGGAAAGCTTGGGAAAAGGGCAGTCCTGGGAGCATGGAAATCAGGCAGCCTAGCAATCCACAAGACATACAACCCACGGATCTGGGCACCTCATGCATTGCAGAGCATGGGAGAAGAGCAGGCAGGCAGGAAAACAGTGAGGCAAATAGGGGGCAGCTGGCCAATCTGCCTGCCTGTTTTCCACTGAAACTTTTGACAGATGAGATGAATACCCAAGGAACTTATTGATTTTCCTGAATTAGCATTTTCCAGTGGAAAATTGTTCTGTTGGAAAATTTTTGACTGCTCTAACTGAAGATATTTGGGTGTTTCATCATTGGCTGTTTCAGTGTGTCATTGGGTTATTCTTGGTTTATATTATGTTTTATTTACTTTTTGATTTTTTTAAAATTATCTCTTACCAGGGTTACTTCCTGTGACCCAAGTGGTTAGCCAAAATTTGGAGTTTTGTAAGAAGTTCCTGTTGAGAGGAGAAATTGGGGATAGAGTCAGGTATTTCTTTTGATGCAATTTCATTTATTTATAAGGAATGTACAACATCCTGTTTCCTTGCACACAGGAGGGATCAAACAACACAATAGTTTCCTTGCTCACAGTTCCAAGTCTCTTTCTAGGCTTTTTCCAGGATCACATACCATGCTCATCCAGACTGTCTCTAGAGCTTCTTTTTCAACCTGTGTTCCCATGCAATTGTGCAGGTGGGGGAAGAGGGTGGAAGGACAAGCACTTATCCAAAACAATACCTGGCAAACACCTCTGCCCACATGATTCCGATTCCTGGGTACTCTTCCATATATCTGTGTGTTTAGTGGGGACTGCTATGAAGAAGCTTAACTGTTTCTTACAGCTGTCTTAAATGAAGGACAGTTATTACACCCACTGGCTTCAATTAAATTTAACCCAACCTATAACACGAGCAATCACATCTTTATTACACAGGTCTAAAAAAATATTAGCCTGGAAGGCAAAAGTCTCAGAAAGCTATTAACAACTGAATAGGGTGAATAGAATAGAATAAAAACACTTAGGCAACCTTAACTCCAGCTGCTGCTGCTACTTCAGTAATGTAGTAAAATCATGTGGCTTTAAAAATCATTTATTTAAAGCTGTGTTCTCATTGGCTAGTTGTGTGGTTGGATTATGTCATATTCTTGTATAATTCTCCCACAAAGCACAAAAATGACTTAGTCATATCATCAAATTATTCTGTGTCCATATTCTGTCATTTAAATTGGTATGAAGAAAACAAAATTAAAAACCCTGCCCTCCTGCTTTTTTTCAATAGCATTGAGGGGGCATCGGCTCTTTCAACTTTGCCTTTCAGTATGAATATTAATTTAGGTGTTTTTCAAATGATTTTGCATTTTGAATTCAAAGAGTGTTCAAGGAGATCCAGATTCTTGTAATGCACAATTGCCAGACAGACCAGAGGAAATATAATTTTCAGACAAATATTTTTACTGGGATTTCCACCTTTCTTTTTCTCTCTATAAAGCAACAGTGGGGATAGAAAAACCCTGAGTTAGGTGGGCAAGCTGTATCCTTTTCTCTCAAAACTGCACATTGGATGTTTTCATGGGAGAAAATAAAGAGACTTTAAACATATTTTTCTGCTCCCTTTTTTTTTTCTTTCCCCCAAACACTCCCTGATTATTTTAATATTAAAACTATGTATATAATTACTTTATGTTACAACTGTAAAAGTCTGTTTCAATGGTGATTCTTATGAAAAATTCCCAGACATATTGCTTTCTGTTCCTGCTCTTTGCTGCTGATCTCCATTAGCTAAAAACCCATCTTGGCTCTCAGGGCTGCCTGTTGGGTCCTCTACTGCTTACACTATTTACTTGGCACCATGTTCAGTTTGGTTCATAGGAAGCGACAACTCTGAGGTAAGCTGCATCCTGCAAGAGACCAAAAACGTCTCCCTGCAGTGGTTGTTTTTATTTCTTTTTATGGTTATGTTCTTGTTTACGAAATCTAGAGATTTTATTTGTATAGCCAGTTTTGCATTGACAAGTGCTCTGTACAGGGCCTCATCCTAAGCCCACTGAAGTCAATATAAATACATACCAACTTCAGTAGGCTTTGGATTAGACTCAAACAGAGGAATAAGACTCTGCTAGGATTTAATTCTCTGTAGGATTTAGATTTAATTCTGAATTCCCCATTTTGTTATATGTCAGGCTGGGTCTACACTGAGGTGGCAAATTCGCTGCTGTCAATTCGATGCCTCTGGATCAACTGAGCAGTCTATGTAGACCCGCTCAGTTGATCCAGAAATTGATGTAGGAAAACCACCCCAGTAAGTGGCGTAGCACTGCATCGACAGGAACGCTGTTCCCGTCAGCGCAACACAGTGTGAATGGCGCACGGAACAGACGCAGCAAAGTCAACGGGAGATACACAAGTGATTTACATCACTTGCGTATCTCCCGTCAACTGCAGCCAAATCCAGAAGGTAAGTGTAGACCGGGCCTCAGAGACTTTTCACTGGGTCCTCTTATGTAAGCATTAGTCAGTCATAGACCCAGACAAGAGAATGTCCTCTGGGAAGGATCATCAGAGAGCCTTGATTATTATCTGAAGTCTGTTTGGAATAATTAATAGGTAGGTTCCTTTCAAACAACTAGGAAGGCTTCTGTCCTCTCTCAGCCACCAAACTCATCATACAAGTGTCTTGGAGTTTTTGTTCGTGGTGGAGATGAGGAGTCTGACATTTGTTTCCATGTATTGTTTGATGCCATTTTGGTTAATCAAAATATATTAGAAGCTGGATTCAATGCACATAGAAATCAGTGGAAAGTTAGACTTCAATAGACTTTGGATCAGACCCTTGCTGCTTTTGCACACAAAGATTTTTAAACTTCAGAAGGCAATTGAATACCTTCTGATTACGCTGTACTCTGTTTTATTAACTCAAGAGAATATGGAAACACAATTCAATCATAAAGGCGTATCTCATTCTATTATTCAAGAAAATACATATTAAAAGAAATATTAGTATAAAATAATTGTAGAGGTAGAAATTTATTAATATTGGGCAAAGAGCTCAGAGGAGTCTTGTCCCTATGATTGGAGTACGTGTCTTCTAAAAGTTTATCTCAGGAAGCCAAAACTGTACTAGTGCAGGTAAAAGGATTCTTATTTCTCTTGTTGAAAGTCTAGAATTAAATTCTACCACTGAAATGATGATGGAAAGGCCTATTGAATCAGCTTGTACATTCATTTATAGTTATTTTCTTCATATAGAAAGAAAGTATTTTACCATCTTTAAAGCGGAAAGAGATAGTTACACAGTGTATGAAGATAAATATATACACTCCTCTTTGATCATTGTAGGAAAGCTTAGTTACTGAAGTGTACAGGATATTTGAAATTCTGAAATATGAGTTTTAAAGTAACAAGGCTAAGGAATTCACAAACCATTGTATTATAAGATGGCCTCTTTTAATTTGATGAACCAGTTTTCTTTTACTCTAATACTCTAGTCCCTCATGATCAGCAGGAAGAATTGAAATATGAACTGGATGATGTGATATCTTAAGAACTTTTGCTTACCAGAGTTTAAGTAAATAGTTCATGTTTATTATGACCCAGTAATTGAATTGCCTACATAAACTTTATCACATGATATTAAATAATAACAATCATTTTAAAAAGTGGTTTACAGTCATATATAGTTTTGTATAATGCCTATTTTTCTTCCTGCTTTCTGTTGTTATTGTTTGTTTTGGATAAGATTATCAAATATGGTTAGTGATTTGGAGTTCTTCCATTTATGGTTGCTTACTTGAAACATGTTCTACAGAGCTGATTCTTAGAGGGATGGCTGTCTACACTTTATGCAAATCAGGCCGTGATGGGGTATACAGACCTCACACTGGCTGGGAAAGGTAAATGAAAGCTGAACCCTATTACATCTGTGAGAGGGTGTCAAGGCAGTACAAAGGAGTTCAAAGAGGAAAAAACAATCTCATTGTGGCTGACTGGGACAAGGAATGGACCCTTTTGTGCTACTGCCTGAAGACAGCCCTGACTGGGGCCAGAGGAAACCTAGAGACTGCCTGGAGGAAGGCTGATCTGGGGCCAGGGGCTATCCTGAGACTTCTAGATATCAAAGACTCCCTGGGGAAGGTAATCTGGTGCAGGACTTCTACATTTGCTTTGTTTTCTGTATCTAATCTACATTTCTTTTGGGATCTAGGGAGGAGTGAGCCAAGGAATGGGCTGTGAGAAATTCCTAACGACAAGCTGTGGGAGAAAGTAGCCTAGGGAAGAAGCAGTGTATCTGAATGGAGATCTTAATTGCTAACTACAGATTTCCTGGGATGGCATCCAGAGTAGATTAGCACAGTTTCACCACTGGCCCATCAAGGACAGTGGTGTGCAGACCCACAGAGACAAGAGCTGGAAGGCTACTAAATCCTGAGATCAGGCTGAAGACCTGTTGTGAAGCCCATGGACTATTGTTGCTCTTGACTCAGTTTGCCCTGGAAGGGGTAGAACTAGATGTGGTTGGAGGGCTGAGTCATGAGAAGTGGACCACTGTAGAGACAGAATAGCTTTCGGAAGGGGGCATCAGAGGAGAAGACCCTGCTACACCATGCCCAGTCATGAGAGGACATGTAGATTGTGAGTAATCCTTCTACTTAGGCCCCTTGCAGTGTCTCAAGGTGGGCACCGAAAATCACTAGTCACTTATGAAAACCTTGAACTAGTTGTTTGGTGTCAGCATTGTGTCTGGCTTTCCACAACGCACAAATAAAGATAGTCTTTGTACCCAGCGACTTACAGTCTAAAATGCAGACACCAAATCACCTGAAATGGCATTGACCTAAAACATTATGTGAGGGTGGATGGTGTCTGGTTGGTGGCTTTTGTACTACCTGTTATCATCATCTCTTATTTTCCATTTATATAATGTTGACATGACATGGTTATTGGACTGAACTGGATGAGTTGTTGCACTTTATTTCCAACTCTCTACATTTTTATTGTAAGTCTTGCAATATTTAGTATTTCTCTTAAAATCCCTCAGTTCCTGGCGTCAGTCACATTAATGCATGAGATCTCAGGTTTCTTTTACTTAAAATGAAAAAACGTCTAGCTCTCGTGGTTGCGTAGATAAGCTTGAAAACACGACCCCTAAAAACTCCCATGTCAGAAGACAAATAAAAAGAATCCAAAACTTACTATTTTATATGATTTTATGCTGATTTCATTTTTCAAGACCTGAAGGATACATTCACAAAAGGACTTAAGTGCCTAACTGCCACTTTAGGTGCATTAATCCCAGAATGAGGCCCCACTGGGATTCCCAAAACCCGACTCAGCTGCCCCTGATCCCTGCCACATGCTTGTGCTCTCTCTCTCTCTCTTTCTCTCTCTCTCTGGCTCAACATTGGAGCTGTTCCACTGTGGATAAAGAAAGAAAGAATCATTGGGCCAGAGAAAGAAAGCATAAGAATGACTCTGTAGCCTGGTGGTTAGTGCACTGAAGTGGGAGACCCGGGATCCAGTCCCCCTGCTCCAATTACTTTTAAAATAATTATTTATGCAAAGTAGAATGGCTTTGACAGGAGAGACCAAGGGAGCCCATATTAGAATATCCCAAAGCCCAGCGGTTAAGGCTTTAATTTGAGAAGTGGCAAATGCTAGTTCAAATCCTTTCTTCTTCAGGAGGGCAACCTTGAACCAGAGGTCTCACACATCCCATGTGAATAACCTAACCCCTAGGCTAAAAGGTAGGAAGAAGCTCCCTTTCTTGTGAAAACAGTATAAGCACCTAATTCCAGAAGCAGATCTGCCGATGACACTACCGAGTAGAGAGATGCAGCCAGGACTTAGAGTCCTAGCTCTGAAAAAAGGGGCAGGACTTAGTGCCCCCTTTTTTTTTTTTGGCATCTCCCCCTAGCTATCTGAGGTGAGGATCTCCCTAGCTGGCTTTTGTGAGTCCCATTCTGAAATGCTTATCTCTCCCTATTCATCCTTTAGAGACCCTTAACTCAAGTTTTGTGAATCCCAGGTACTTTCTAGACACCTAAAAGTCAGGCATGGTGATGCATCACCACACCTAAGTTTCTTTGTGATCAGAGCCCTGACCCATGATTTTTGAAAGCTTGGGGTTCATGATATTAGTGTTGGTCCCACAAAGGAAAGGCATCTTCCGGAGTGATTTGAATGAAGGGAATGTAAGCCCTTGGCATACTGGAATTGAGAGGCAAAAGGCACTATAAGGTGCTATTCTGGTTTGTGGTGAATTACTACCGCACTCAGGTGATTCTATAAGTGTACTAAACTTAAGTAGTTATGTAAGTTTTTTAATTTTTATAAATAAAATGAAAACAAAAAGAAGAAAAACAATCCCAGGCATAAGAATGGTAGCTCCGTATGTAAATCCCCGTGCTTCAATTTGAAGGTAAACCTTTCCACCCTCAGCCAACCCTTCCACTTCTTGCTCTCTTATTCTTTCTGGCACAATCACTGTCTGAGGTTTACACCCTGCCTTTCCCCCATCTCTGTGCAAATAAAAATTAATGGCATTAATGTGTTCATAAGCACTTTACTATGCAATAAAGCAGGGCAACTAGCTCTGAACACTTGGAGTTCCTGTTTACTTGCGGATATTTCATTAGAATCTCCGACGTTATAATGCCACAATGGTTTGGCACTGCAAATTTTTCAGATGACCTAGAGGTGTAAGGAAAAAAAGCTCTTGACACAAGATGATGGAAAGGATATCAGCTCTGCAGACAGGGCAACCTGAAAATTTGGAATAGAAATGGCCATTAGGTCAAACAACTCATCAATCATAGCTTTCTAATCATAGCTGCAATACACATGCTTCCTGAATTTGGTACAACTACAGGGGATAAATTAGTGGGCTGAGCATGTATTTCATTTTTCTCCTTTGAAAATGCCTGTAGAACAAGGTGATTTATGGTACCATTCAGGAAAGCTCTTGAGCACATGCTTAAAGTTAAGCATGTGCGTTAGTATGTTGCTGAGTGGAAGCATAAATCAGCATGTTCTATAGATATTTAAGTGCTTAAGTGATTTGCTAAATAGGAGTTTTAGGAATGGGGAATACAGGCCATTGAAGACAAGGAGGAATGATAGAACTGAAGCAGCAGAAGTAAAAAATTCTAAAAGTTAGAAGTGTAGATTTACCAGGGCCTGAGACCAGTGCTACAATGGAAATCTGGGACTTCTTTTCTATTAGCATATAGCTCCTGTTTCTATCCCTCATGGGTCATAAGGTCTTGCAACTTAAAACCAGTCACTCGTCCAAGACTAAATATTGCTTGTCCAGGGCTTCAGGCTAGTTTAAGACCCTAAAACATTTCTAAAATATTTTTTCTGTAAAATATTAGAACGCATGATGTTGTGGAGTAACGTGATGGTTATGCTGACACTCATTCATGATGACCTGCCTAATTCAACTTCATCACTTCTGAGGACTAGCACCAGCCCAAACTCCTTCCACTAGAGTCTTTATCTCCCATCCTGCATTCCAGCCTTTCACAAAGATTGTAAAATGACTCCTTTTGGAGGATAAGTTATAGGATATTTTTAAATGAGCTTTCCAATCTCGTCTTCATTTTCTTTGTCATTGTGAAGCTAAGACAAGCATCCATATGGATCCACTTCATGCAGTGCTTTCTAAATTTGATCAATTAATTTGTTTTGTCCCAATCATATCCTCTAGGGTTTGTCTTTGCAGTTTCTCAGCAAAAAGAAAATTCACAGTGTAGACTGATAGGTTTTTCCCAAAATAGAATTCCTGAAGTAATGTACCATTGTTCTCTCATAGTCCAGTGCTATATCTCCTAGTAGCTAATAATCTAATAATAATCTAATAATCTCCTAGTATCTAATGTACTGAGACCACCTTTCATTCATCCTGGCTATCGCCACTATAACTCAGATGCCTTACGCAAGAGCCTGTTTCAAGACTGAAATTCCTGCATACAGGACAACAGAACCTCATTTGCCACTCTAGTTCTGGAATGTAAGTCATGCCATGTCAATATCTAGACAGCAATAAACAACATTTCTGTAAAGTCCACAATAACCTAGATATTCATTTTAGAAATTATAACTGTGCTGTCAAGGAGCTGCTAAACACTTTAAGGCTATGAACCCGAGTCTTGCCACTTTCACTGTACATTAATAAAGCATAACAAAGAAAAAATCAATAGGTCACCCACCTTTAATATTCATGTGTAATTCACAAGATTTAAGAGCTAGTCGATCATGGCACAATGCTCTTTGCTTTTGTATCAAGTTACAAAACAACAATAATTTGCTAGTTATTTTCACTAGGGAAAAATGTCTCCAGCCAATTTACTATGAAAAAAAAATGCATACAGTGTAAGTGAATTTCATGAAATCCAATGTATATTCCTGATAAAGTACAAATAAAAATATCATAACAATCAGTTCTACAGGTCCAAATTTTCTTAGTGTGATTAAGACACAACCTTTTAATTATGAGAGCTGATAATCTAGTGCATTATTTCCTCAATAATATCTGTGGCACAGAATGATGCACAATTTGACTGCCAAAAGCAGCCTTTCTAGAGGGCATGCTACAGAAAATTTATATTCTAGTCTCAGTGAAACTTCATTTCAGGTAATATAACATCATTCTCTGAATACTATCATTTTATGGTACAATAATCACTACAACTGTAAATATTAGAATTTGGAATGATAAAAAGGTATTTCTGAAAACCCTTAACCTTTTTTTTCAGTCTCAGTGACTTTTTTCAAAACCACAATTTTAAACAAAGATCCTTGAGTTCCAAGTGCCTCGGGGGAGCTCTGCTTTAACTCCAGCCTGGGCACATCACTGACCCAAAAATCACCTAATTGACTCACCAGTATTTTTCAGGTTTCCAGAAGAAAAAGGTAGAATCTTGCATTGAGAGAAGCGTGGCCTGCAGAATATTTCTCCTATTTTACTCAAACCTGGACCTCCAAAACTTTCTTGGTCAGAGTTTCAATTAGCTTTATGTCTAGGCACAAAAAATAATTGTAGAACTTTGGGGTTCCTTTATTCTCTGTCTGTGGTAATTACGAATAGTTTGCAACTGCTACAATAACTCAATAATATAATCTTTAGTTTGGATCCTCAGTCAAATAGTTTTTAAGAGCATATAAATATTCAACTGACAGTATTAGTGACAATGAATTAATGATGGCTAGGTTGGTAGTAGTGAGAAATTCCCACTCCCTATTTTCCCCTACATCTTTACAGTAGAACCTTAGAGCCTGTCGGAATCCACATGGAACCACAAGTCTTGGAACTGTATATAAACATCCCAAAAGTGCTAGGGGCATCCAGATGGCCTGAGCTGTATAATTTAGATCCAAATTCCTTCAGATCCAGGCTTTTGATTTGGGTCTGGCTGTACTTGAATTCTCTTGTCCTTTGGTATGCTGTGGGTTTTTATATTGCCCAATTCTAGTGCACGCCACATCATATGAAATTCAGTGTACAGGTGCAGTAACCCATTTGTAAAGTAAGAGTGGGCTCTTGAGGCGAGAAAGAGACTGGGGACAAGGGGACAGCCTTCATAGAAGCTTCTGCCCTCAAGAAAGGATGGATGGAGGAGTAAAAGGACCCAAAACCTCCTGCAAGCAAAGGGAGAGGGATGCTAACCCTCCCTGAAGAGTATTCTATGTGAAGCACCTTAGTTTGCATAAAAGGTAGGAGCTGGAGAGGGAGACAATCTTAAAGGGGATCCTCCAATGCTTTGGACAGTTTAGAATTCAAGGATATCTAAATGTTTGTCCCAGCTAATTAGGCAGGGCTTTTTATACCATGGAGTTACGAGGCCTGAATGATTTGTGGATCCTCAGAAATCATACAATATTTTTATGCTGACAGCATGCCAGTAAGATGATTAACATTGTCTGACCCTTTTCAGGTGTTTATTTTTTAATGTCCAGGTTGGTACTTTTCTGCTGAAAATGATTGTGACTTTTTCACTTGCTGTTGAATTGTGTTTTATCTTCTATTCTCGGAGTTTTAAAGCCATGTTTTGACCTCAAGTTCCTTTGGAATTCTCTCTTGCACTGTCTCAATTGAGAGACACGCTAACAGCTGCACCAGACTGGGGGTGTCTGCCAGCTCTGCAGACTAGGGATGGTCAAATATATACCAGCCACGTTCTACCATCTGAATATCAATTGTGCAATATTCAACTGACAGCTATTCTGGATCATGCACACCAAAACAGATTGACGACTTAGAGGTAGGAGTTCCAGGAATATTTCCAAGTCTAACAAATGTGTTACAGCTACTGTGTGGCTGGATTTAAATTGACAGTCTTGTGACCTGTGTGACTCAAGCAGAGATAAATTGGCTAGGTGACAGGTAAGATGCTATGCTTAAATGTATGGGCTACTCGGAGCCCCTTTTAACCAAAAGTAAGGGGGGGTCACGATACATTTTATTTCAGAGAAGCTTAAACATATAAGGGTTAAACTTTGAATACAAGCCCAAAGGCTAGATGTACAAAGAGACTTCACTGGGTCAGCAAGAGAGTGAGTGAGTGAGTGTGATTCAGTAGCTTGGTTGTTTAGGTACACTTTATAGAAATGGGAGACCTGGGTTCCAGTCCCTGCCCCAATGAACATTTATACAGAATGGAACAACTTTAATGGGACAGATTGAGACGCCCACCAGTTCAGGGCACACTCCTGGAATGTGGGAAACCTGCATGCTGGTGCCTGCTCCAGAAAAGAATTTGAAAACGTGTCTTGCACATCCCATGTGAGTGCCCTAATCACTGAGCTATCAGCATAATGGCAGGGAGGGTCTCTTTCCCTAGCCTTCTGACTTTTCATGAAGAAGGACTGACTGAACTGGCTTTGGTACCTAACTCTAGGAAAAGTTCACAACTGTGAATCCCAGCCAGAGATTGGCATCTCCTTATGGCCGAGAGGGGGATCTTTGAGGGGAGCAGCTTATGCCACATCCCTCTCCTCAACATTTCCCACAAACTAGTTTTGGTAGCTCCTCGCTCAACATGTTGGCTTCTGAGAATCCCATTCTTAGGCATCTAACAATCCCCATGCATTGTACGGGGAATCTGGGCACCAAATTTAGGACTAATTAGGGCTACTGGGCAACCAGATGCCTAAAGGTGATGCAGCACTCATTGTTGCAATGGCCAAGTCCCTCTGTGGATCTAGCCCAACTGTATCATGTTATAATGAGTGAAACCAGAAATGGTGGCTCCACATGGCTCCTGAATTTGGAAGTTTAAACTCTGGATATAAATCCAAACTCCCTAAATTTGGGTGGTTTTGGTTTGGGTTTTTTTTTTTTTTTTTTGAATCCAGCCCACTTAGGAGATACATGTTACAAACTCACTTTCAAACAAAGATCTGAGCCAGATTGAAGAGTTTTTGTTTCAGTCTATCTCTAATTTTCAAACTTATATAAAACTTCCCGCATATTAAATCAGCAACATCTATTGCAAAACAGAATGCCATAACTTTATGACTTAGGGCCCACTTACTTCAGCAATGCATTTGCATATGTGCTTAGGCCCATTCCCATATAGCATAATACACTTGACTGTCAGATCCTGGGACTGGACAACAGAGATGAATCACTTGATAATTCCCAGTTCTGTTCATTATCTGAATCATCTGGCACTGGCCACTGTCGGAAGACAGGATGCTAGGCTAGATGGACCATTGGTCTGACCCAGTATGGCCGTTCTTATGGCTGTGGGATCCAATGACATGCTTAAAGTGGGGCATGTGCCTAAGTGTTTTGCTGAATAGAGATGGGCTACTGTATCTGGGCCTAGAGGAATAGCCAATGCCAACAGTTTAGATATACCTAAAAGCAAATACAAAACCAGTCATCAATATTGCAAAGAATAAAGAGCATTCACAACTACAGAGAGTAAACTCCTGGCCATCTGAATACTCACAATGAATGGTATGACCACAGAAAAAAATTGCACTTATTGGCAAAAATATTGGTGAATCATTGAAATGGTTGAATATTTGAGGAAATGACTGACCAATATTTTTTTGCGAAGAAATATAGTAAATTCACTTTGCTGCGTTTTCTGGCTTCTCTACTTTTGTTGTTCATGAGTATTTAAATGTTTACTCTCTTATTTCTAGCCTAATCACCATACGTTTGCATTAAATTAAAGATAGTACCTGTATATCTCCACGTTTTTTGTGAAGACTGATAGCAATATGAAATCTTGTGGAATATTGTTTCCATGATGTCCATTCTAAAAGTTTGTCAAAGGTGAAATTCTCTGGGGCATTGAAGAGTGGCTTGTTGATGAGATTCCGCAGCCTTTGTTGCTTTGCTCCTTGGGTTTACAACCATTGTTGATGTTTTACTTCTGTTTTAGTTAGTTTACTTCCAACACCATGTCATGTACTTCTGTACCAGAATACAGTTAGTGTTCTATTACTCTACTGGTCTCCATACACTGTTCTATTGATGATTTGAGGGTTGTTTTGAAGATCCAAATTATTCTGAACCTACATCTCACTCACTGAAACTGAACTTAATAAGGTAGATAACCTAGTGATGTATTCCATCATTTGCAATGGATTTCTTACCATTCCTTATCTGGTTTAAAGCTTTTGTTTCCATTACTATTAGAATAAAGACAACTGTTGAAATACAATTAAAGCTCTTCTTAATCCATTGTTCATCTAGACTATCTGTTAACATCATATACAGACAAGATAAACAGGCAATTACCACAGAGAACATTTGCTAAACACAGTTATAATTAATAATGAATGAAACTGAGTTCGCAACTACTTAAATGCAATAGTTATTAATTATCATGTGGCTCCAAGCTATTTGTGTGTAGTGTATAATTTGCAGTTCAGCATGATTTCAGCTGTATTCCCTGAGCCTCTGATGCTATCTTTTGCATAACTTTCAACTTCCATATGTCAGTTGTGAGAGTTAATCTGGCATCAGCACTGACTCTCTCCATTGTAAATACCAAAAAATGCAATCGTTTATTTATGTGGAAGAAATTATAACGCTTGAGTACCAGCATACAGTAAATGCCAGAATCAGAGCACACAAAAGAATTAAATCTGGTTGGCAGGCCTATTTTTGTCACTTGTCATTTACAATCAGCATCCAGTTGCACAATAAGCAATGTAAAGGAAGCCCAGTAACACCATACATACTGTACACATTTAAAATCATTCAGAGGTCTTTTTTA
The DNA here is from genome assembly GCA_007922155.1 of Mesoclemmys tuberculata. Lineage (NCBI taxonomy): Eukaryota > Metazoa > Chordata > Testudines > Chelidae > Mesoclemmys > Mesoclemmys tuberculata. The sequence goes on along the minus strand of ML675633.1, from coordinate 1,121,413 downwards.
TCACTGGGTGGCTTTACCAGCCAGTTTCCAGTAATTTAAACTCTTATTAACTTGATCATCGCCACATAGGAAAATTAGATACTCTGTATAACAGAAAAGAAAATACCTTTTATATTAAAGGTCACAAATGCCTATTTAAATTGTTTAAAAATACATTGTTTCTGGGAAAAATAGCATCAGCGTACCCAATGATATTAGCCATGATATCTCCCATTCAGATGACCTAATTCATGATGATAAGTCATGCCAGGAATGTGCATGGTAACCACTACAGACCATATAATGACCTCTCTGTGGCAGAAATCCCCTGATGACGATGACAGTTGTACATTTGAATTAAAGGCAATCTTCTGCCCAAAGTAAATATATATACAGTCAAATGTTACCTTTTTAGAGATGTATTGTTTAACTAAAAAGTGTCTTTAGATCTTTGGGCCTCTGTGGTGTGCCACATATGACAAAGGTTGTCATCATCAATTCTGGCCAATTAGGGTTCATTTGCTTGGGGTCAAGATGGTGTGTGTGGACGAAGATGTTTCTTTAGATGATATGTGTACATTTGTTATGGCTTTATCCTGTATTTATTGATTTTTGTGGCTTTAAGTTGGGTATTATTTGCCATTAGTGACTTTACTTTGGCTTTAACAAAGTTATTGTATGTTTGAATTTCCTTGGGGTTTTTTTTTTAATAAAAATAAAAATGGAAAGTGTAAAAAAGGTTCACTATGTAATTGTAAGCATTAGTACTGTCCATAAAGGAAACTGAGTTCCTTCTCATGCCTCTGCTTCCACGTCTGTGTCTGCTAACCACCTCTGATTCGTGAGATTGATGCTCTCACCCCGCAAACCATAAATAGGTCAAAACACTGCAGCTGGAAGCTGCACTCCTCATACCCATCTGGTCCCAGTTCTCCCCTACCAGCGCCCACCTCCATGGCCTTGCTGGTATTTGGTAGGAAGAGGCAGAGGGGTGGAGTTAGGCTCTGAGGGATTGTGGGGGTGTATCTCTGAAGGCTATTCTAAATTTAAGCCAGTTGCACTCATTACAGCAGATGAAGAGAATACCAATGCACATGGAAATCCTGGCCCCATTGCTTGGCCACAGGTAATAAATCCAGGGCTAATCCAGGAGTTGTTATGGAGAAGCAGTGAAATAGGAGCTGTTGCTCCTCCAGAATGTCTCCCTTCAGTGGGGCAAGACTCTTGTGGCTACAAATGCCAACATTAGTGTCAACAGTGCAGTGCAAAGTTGCCCAAATTCATGGGAGAACCCAGATCTTAACTGGAAATTGTGGGTTTATTAAACTCTATTTTAAGCCATTATGGTCAATCTCTGTGCTCATTTTTCAGTGAATAGCAGCAGCTTAGCTCATACATAGAAATATGACTGCTGTACAGCAAATTTACAGCAAAGGCTATGGTGACAATTAGCTCTGAGAAGGGAGACAACTAATTCACTGCTTTGAGAGGCAGAGAAATAGCATCTAAATAATGTATCTTAGGCATGATTTCTTTTCCACAAATTAGATCACCGATGAAAAATTCAGGCAGAACTCCTGCCGCTACTTTTGAAAGTCATCTGGAGATCTTGGTCTTTGAAGGCATGTTGTTAGTGAGGTGCAAGCTACTCAGAAATAAGGTGCACTGTTACGTAGTTTGAATTAAGACGGGATACCACATACTCTTTTGTTTCATAATGAATGAAAATGCTACCCACCCACATCCATGGGTGGAAAACTTGATGGACCCAGAAATGATTGGGGCTGCCCCAGTAGAAAGAAGGAGAGCCCTTGCTGAGAGACACAAAGGGGTCCTTGCCTCTGGAGGGTCTATCCACTCATTGGCCATCTGGGGGAGGAGGGAAGTTGATTATTCTCTATCACCCTCCCTATTTCATTAATATAAATCCTGGCCCAGGCCATGTGGAGCTTCTTTTTGTTCTATTTCAGCACTCCATTCCTTCCTCTACCCACATAATGGTAGTTTTGGGGCAGTATCTTGCAAATTCTGCAGGTCTGACAGTTAGCCTGTTTGAGGGTCAGAGAGCAATTCATTCTCCAGGTTGGCAGAGGCCTGGTGGGTTTTTCACCTTCCTCACATCATCTTGGAGGCACAGGTAGGTTAATTAGGAGTATAATCAAGTAATTTGTGATAGTACTTGGTAGAGATGTTAGTTCACTGCAACTTACAGTCTGTGTTCAGTGTGGTTAAAAGGAATGGTTCCTAGAAGTTCATTACCTGGAATTTTGCTAATGAGCCTTGAACTCATGGAGTAGGGAGAGACCTTGTAGCCATCACAGGCCAAGGTCTCCCTTTTAATGCCCACCATCCCCCTCAGAGGTTCTATTCTGAATTATGAGTTATATGGTAGGAGACCTGTAAACCCTATGCTGGCAAATGAGACTATGGGTGACAGGGCATAGCACCCTCCTGTGTTAAGTTTAATGAAGTTGCAGTCTGCTACTTAATAATATATCCCTGTATTTGTCTTCATTAGCCACCATGCCTACATCACACAGGAACACAGATATATATATAGTGCAGGAGAAAAATCAATATACATAGGAAATGCCATGCTGGATCTGACCCATCTAGTTTGTCCATCTAGTTTAGTAAATAAAATGGCCATGGCACCATAGCTTAATTTTGCTTTTAATATGGCTAGTCTTTTCCTTCATAGCTGTTTTAATGTATTGCTCTTGTTCACTATAGAAGGTGCTGCAGTAAGAGTGATATAACTTTTGTCTTGTGTCTGTTTCAGCATCTTTAAAACAGAAACCTAAATATTGCTGTTGAAGAGAGAGCCTGTGGTCTCTGTATTCTAGATGCATGTTGTTTATCAGTGGCAATGTCACGGGGTTGCTGGCCCCCTTAGGGGGAAACCAGGCCCAGGCTACTTGTGACAGCTAATTTAGGAGGAAGGAGCTTATCTAGGCAGTTAATTGAGTAACAGTCACTTAAGCCTGTTAAGTTGAGCTGCAGGAAGATGCTCAGAAAGAAAGAAACTACCCTAAGAGAGAGGAGCTCCAAGACACCACAGGGCCCAAGGAGGAGGGCTGTGCAGCCTCTGAGCCCCAGGGGAAAGACTTTATTTATATTTAATAAAGTAGAACCCCAGCAAGGGAATTTTGTCTTACACTCTTTGCGAATGTCTGGAGTTCTTGAGGAGCCCTGAGAGAAGGGAAACTGAGGCTGGGAGTACCTCTAGAACACACAAGGTCAGCAGAGGGCACTATAGAGAAGGTATGCACATGCATGCACACACTACATGCAGCACCAAAGTGCACTATTTTTATTTTCATGTGTGTGTAAAAATACCTTTTATTTGTCTTTCAATGAGACTTAAATGTACCAAAAGACATTTTTAGCTTCTTGAAAAAAATCTCTCTAGTATAAAGTTTTATTAAAAGCTTTGCTGATAACTGCAGTAAGTCAGAAACATTTCTTCTTTAAGTGCATTAAGACTTTCTACTTAAATGTTACAACCTTTTTTGCCTATCTATGGAACTAAGAATTTTAAAGTGATCTAACTCAGGACATCCTAATGTCCTCCCAGGTGCATATCAGTCAGGTCATTTTTATCATCTTTACAGTTCTGAAAATACCATTCTATGGTACACTTGTTCTCACAATTTTACTTAACAGAGTTGGCATTTATTATTTCTATTTGTCTAGAGGTCATTTTTCATTGCAGCTCTTTATTTGTTACTGTTAGCCTCTGTTTGTCTGAAATATTCCTGAATTTGAGCAATTAAATAAAAACCTAACAGCAGTGTTGCTACTTGAAATGGAGAATAAATATTTTCTTCAATTTCAGCCTATGTAGCATCACATCCACTTTTGAGTTCCAGGTCTTTGTGCAACTAAAATTTCATGGCAAAACCCTGAGTCACACTTGTATTCTCATTGAAACGACATAAAATCCTGCATTTTTGGTTTGTGTTTTTTTTCAAAATCATAAATCAGCTCAGGTTCACCTGAAATTTTGCTCTGGTTTCTTCAGAAGTTACCTGGGATGAAACCCTGGTCCCACTGACGTTAATGGGAGTTTTGTCATTGACTGCAGTCGAGTCAGGATTTCACCTATAACCTTAAAAAACATTTTGTTGAATATGGTGTGCATTTCAAGTTTGTAATAAAGCTCAACTTCAGCTGAGTTGCACGTCATTTCAAGTGTCATTTTGAATATTTTACAGAGATCAGCAACCTTTTAGAGCTGGTGAATTTTTTTCAAATTTTCATAATTTTATGGACACTTTTTCCCAAATTATCAAAACAATTTTATGGAAAAATGGTCACCAGTTTTTCAGTCAATGTGTCCATTAACTCACCTCTGTTAGAGTCAAGTAAAAGCAATAAACATTAAAATAAAAGAGATGCTGTCATTTCAGCCTTAAAATAGTCACAAAGAAGGGCTTAAGCTGTCATTGCCCCAACATTGGGCTTTCGTTGGTTTATGACAGTTTTTTAGGTCTCAGATAACATGTTTAGATACACTTACAATCCCTGCAATTGACCCACCTCTGATCTACTCTTACAGAAATCTTTTTTTTTTTTTTTGGACCTGGTTAAGCCAATGAGCCCACAGACGATAGCATTTTAAACCTTGCGTGTGCATGCCTGTCCATTAGTGCCTTCAGCATAGAGGAATGCCTGATTATTAGCAAAAGAATCCTTCTGTGTTATCTTCTGTCCCATTGACACATTGTGCCTGCACCTACACCTCCTCTTTCTCTCTAGTGAATGTATTATCAAAGCAACCTCCATTCTAGATGTAGTCTAGAGCAATGAATTTCAACCTATTTTCATTTGTGGACCCCTAAACATTTCTGAATGGAAGTAGAGACCCCTTTGGAAATCTTAGACATAGTCCACAAACTCTAGGTTGAAAACCACTGTTCTATGTAATGACCACCCTTGGCAGACCTCATAGACATAGTCTGCAGACCCCCAGGGAACCACGGACCACAGGTTGAGAATCACTGGTCTAGAGATAACAGGCATTTAGTCAATTTCATAACCATCATTCTCCTCACACAAGAGAAGTTTTTCTGTCACTGAAAATAATAATAGTGCCAGCGGCCCTGAATAGCACAGATAGTGACACACTCAATGGTGGGCAGCTGCTTTGCTGTGGCTTAGGTCAGTGTTGGTCAGAAGAGCAAAGGCTTATCCTTATTAATTCGAAATAGGCCACCAAACTCATCAGGTCAAAACTGGGGTCAGTCCTAGAGTGACTTTTCGGATCTTTCCTATTACATATGGAAATAAAGAGTAAAAGGAGTAGGAAGCAAAGCTTGAATGGCAGCATACTAAGAGTTCTGGATGCTGGGCTCCAAAATGCACTTTCTATTGACTACAACGTGCTTTGGGTTAGGATGGAGATTTTTGGTGATCTCTTTATACCTGAAAGTGTGCTTGGATTCATTAGCGTTTGGGAAATTAGCAAACCTGTAGTGGTGCTAAACCTTATAACCTGGATCCAAGGGGAAAATGCTGATGAAAACATTATGAAAAGAAACTAGCAATTTTTCTGCAGTTATGCATAAGCAGATGCTATCAAATAAAGAGACTTTTTGTATTAATATACATATCTGTATCAGTCTCAGTATAGTCCTCTGGAGGGGGATATGGACTCATTTTTAAAGGTTTTTAAAAAGGTTTTTAAAAATGTACTATGCCAGTATTAGATGAGGAAGAAAGAGCTCCCTTGGCCTGGGAAATGTAGTAATTATTAGTATTGTTGCTACCATTCACTGTTTATCTAGTGCCAACAATGTGCTACATGATTTACAGTCCAGAAGATCCCTGTTACAGGGATCTTCAGCTCTAAATAAATATAATGTATTTGGAGTTATTATAAAATAAATACAATTAACTCAATAAATTAAATTGCAATAAATTCCATTGGAGGAAATGAAGAGCTTTTCTGGTCTCTAAGCTACAGTGAAACACCAAATGAGGTGGCCATCCCTGTGGATTTCTGAGGTGTGACGCTTTTTTCCTTGTTAGATTGTTGACTGTTTATAAAAAAATGAACTAAATAAGCCAGTCAAGGGAGTACAATGTTTCAAGATGCCATTATGTTAATTTTATAACCCCAAGTGGTACACTCTTGTCATTGGCCAATTTTACCTATACATGCTGATACAAGGATTAGCAAGCATATCAGCATGTGGTGTTCTAAAGAGTATTCCTTTAGGATGGACTTTACTGTTGGGTCCTGACAAAGCTCTCTGCACTGCTTATCTCCTTATTTTCCCTTTATGGCAGACTAGCTATATATTGGATGTCCACACCTCCTACTTTTTTACACAATGCACAATTTGCATGTGGAACTGATTGCCGCTGAATACTGTTGAGGCCAAGTGCTTGGCAGCATTTGAAAAAGGATTGGACATGTGCCTGGATAGGACTATCGAGTTACAACAGTAAATATTTTTTTTAAACTAAGCATTTTGGTAAAGATATAAACCCTCAGAGATCACAGAATAAGAAAAAAATCTATCTACCTAAAGCCTACTGCATGATTTTGTGCACCTTCCTCTCAGACACCTAGGGGCTGGCTTCATCAGAAACGGAATACTAGAGTAGATGGGGCACCAGTCTGATCCAACATGTCAGTGGTTTTCAACCTATGGTTCTGCAGACTATGTCTTAGGGATCCGCAAAAGGTTGTCCTTACCATAGAACAGTGATTTTCAACTTCTGGTCCATGAAGTCTTGGGTTTTGCAGATTATGTCAAAGATTTCCAAAGCCCTCCATTTGAAATTTGTTAGGGGTCCGCATAATAAAAAAAAGTTGAAAACCACTGCAATTCCCTATCTTCTGATATAACATGGAGGTAGGCTCCATTCTGGATGCAATTAGACACTGGTCCCATGGTTATGGAGACCATATGAGAACCATAAATAACACTGACAAGTCTACAGGGAGAAGACCACTTGGTGTGGGATGATGAAGGGACTATTAAATCTAGTTTTACACAGATCAAGTGGCCAAGCTCCATTCTATATTGAGGTGCAGAGGGACTGCAGCTGCTCTTCCAGCCCTGTAGCTTGACAATGGGTTGGATGCCATCCCCGATAGCTCTTGCTGTCGAGTATCCTGCAAACAACCCCATTAATTCAGCATTGTGTGGACAGGACATAAATGTCACCTTAATTGATTTCACCTATTTTGATGAGACTTAACAGGAGTGATAATACTAGAAGGCTTTGTCATCTGATATATAGGGCTCAGGTAGCTCATTACCTAACAGGTTTCTACTTTATATAACAAAGAAGGCTTTTGATCAATTTTAGTAGCTTTGTTTGTTCTCAGCCCTTTATATGTTTGCTTTTGGACCAGCTTTCATTAGTTATTTCAGATTAAGCTAAAAAAAGACACTTGCCTTTATATATTTCCAACTAATTTTAACCAATCATTCAATCACATTTGACAACATAATTTAATTTTAATTATTTTAAGTAAATATGGTGTAATGTGGTATGGATTCTTGTGTTGACAAGTCATTTGCTGAGAATTTTGAAAGCAAGGTCAATATATCATGACGTTAGTATTGTAAAATAGTATTACTATGAAAAAAAATTCAATCCATTTCAAATCCTATTTGTCTCAGTTGTCTTTCAGTTATCAACAAACATCCGAGTATAATGATCCATTCAAAAATGTATCTAGGGTTAGGGTTCTTTATAAAATCGCAGAAGTTAAAAGCTTAAGGGTGATTAGTTAGCCAAAATGCAATGCACTATGTTTGCCATGGAGGACATCCCAAAATTAGCAGTCAAAAGCAAGATTTCAAGGGACCTGTTTCAAAGCCCAGTGAAGTCATTAGATACTCCTATTGACTGCAGTGGTCTTTGGATTAGTCCCATAATTAGTAACCTTCAAATCCATCTATGGGTATGTCTACACTGACATCATCTTGGGGATCAATGCAGCGGGATCGATTGAGCAGGTTGTATAGACCCACTCAATCAATCCCGGAAGTGCTCTCCAGTCAATGCAATAAAAAGTCTCCCCAAAAGGAATAAGGCTGCATCAACCAGACGGCGCCTCCTGTCGACGCAGTGAAATGAAGATGTCAACGTAAGTACATCAAGGGGAGATACGCAAGCTACACTACATAGCTTGTGTATCTCCTGTCGACCGCCGCTGACAGTGTAGACCAGGCCTAAGGGTAAATATTGCAGGGTGGACTTGTTATCTTCTGCTATTGGTTGTGCATGTATGTATCTGGTGTTCAATTAAGTTGGGGAGATAAGACTAACCCCTAGCCTCATTGCTTTTAGAACTAAATACAACACTCATTTCTTCATAATAAATACTAATCTCTTTCTCTCTTTCACACACATTCACTTCAAACAGAATATCTTAATTCTGATCAAGCATTTAATTCTACTTGCTGGGAAGGAAGAATCATATTATTACGTCTTTTCTATATACCTGAGAGGCAGTCAGATAATGTGATAGAACTTGGATAGAAAGATAGATAAAGAGGTTGCACTCAAAACATTTATTTGATTTTAAAACATTCCTCTAGTCTGCGAGAGTCCCTATGCTTTAAATGGGTAATGTGAGTAAAATTGATTATCTCTGTCTGATCAGTAGAAAAAAATTTAAGTGCACCCATTGTAGGTAGGTAGATGAATTCCAAAATGGAACAACATATTTCTCTGCTCACATAGATGCTTTTGCAAACAACAGCAAACATCCTCTTAAGTTAACCACAGACGACATCTCAAGATCAGAAGCAAGTGCGAGTTCCTGGAAATGGCTCACATAATGTCAAATTCAATTGCATTGCTCTGGCTGTATTACAGATGTATGTGTATTTATTACACCAACACTCATAGTGAAGAGATAGCACAGAAAACTGAGAAGTTTTATGTATGTATATAAATATTTTTAGTAACACTTGGTTTGAGAACGTCGCTTTCACTGTCTATTGTATGTAATCATTACTGAAATACAGATATATCGAAATTGCTGTACTATGCTGCTGCTCATGTATTTTCTCTAATGGCCCAAGTGGTATAGGCAACAAGGTTAAATCTCCATTTCACAACATAACATTGCAGAAGAGAAATCTTAGCCGAAGCAGTAAATTCTTTTTTTAATTATTTATTTATTTATTTGATAGATGGAGATTTAACCTTGCTGCTTATGGTATTTGGCCATTAGAACAAACACATGAGCAACATTATAATGGAGCAATTTGGATATATCTATACTTCAGTAATGATTATGTACAATAAATAATGAAAACTACATTCTTATAAACTAAATAAGTCCATGTTCTCTCTCATTTTCTTTAGAACCCATGTGTATGACTGACAGAAAATGTTCATTGCTAACATGTCCTCTCAGTGTAGACTTAGCATTTACACATATATCATGCATAGACATGTAAACTCCCAAAGTTGGCTGCCTCTCCTCTGCACTGGAGGTGTTGATGAAATAAATATATTTGTAACAAGAAAACACTATTACATACATTACAGAGCGTCGTAGCACCATAGTTAAAGCTGTTTTTCACTTAAAGCAGGAATTCAGTCTCAGTTTTGAGAAAAATTTGTCTTATCTAGATTTATGCACTAATTCTTTGACTACAGAATGGATTTTCTGAGGATTTATAGGTAAATTCATTAATTAGTTCACAAGTTAAAATTAATTTAAAAATAGGTCCTTTAAGAAAAATTTAGTGTCTATTTTTTCTCTCTCCTAAATGACCTTAACAACAGAATTACACAGATTCTTCAAATTTTCCATACAGTTAAAATTAATTGAATTTTTGTACATAGGCCTCATCTGAAGAAATTATTCATAATTAACCAATGTTATTAATGTTGTCCCCAATTATTAGGATTGTATAAATTATAGAAAAGGTGATATCAACATCTCATGCAATTTTTAAGTAATGTCATCAGAGGTAATCTGAGGTAATCACCACCCTTCCTCTACTGCCAATTTACATGCAACAGCTCTAGTGTTTGTCATGAGTACGAGGGAGACTGGCTGTGTCATGAGTTCTTATGGATAGAGTACTTACCCCAACAGCCACGGCTCTTCAAAAACTCCACAGCTGCATGCTAGCTTGGACATCAGTGCTTGAAAGGCTCCCCATTAAACTGCACACAGATGCAGTGCTGCCTGGTGAATTGAGGCAGGATCACAAAGGGTACTCCTCAAGTGCAAGGCTATTGGACTCTGGGACTGGGTTCCCATTCCCACCCCCCTTTTTTTTATTATATACATTGGTCTCCCTTTCACAGCCCTTTAAACCAAGAATTACAAAGTAAGAACCAAATTCACTAGTATGCTTTTACTTCCAAAAAAGAATCTTTTCCCCAAAATTGGTGACCATCAACATTTTTTGTTTTGCGAAATCTTCCATGATTTTTTTAATCTAGATTGACATTTTTTTTCCACAGTAATTTGCAAAATGTTTCTTTAATATAACCATAATGCAAATGGCTTTTTTGATTTGTTTAAGAAACAATTTTAAAATGTCTTTGGTTTAAAAAAAAAAAAAAGTAAAACATTCTTTCCTAGTGCAGAAATTTTCAAAAAAAAAAAAAAAAAAAAAAAAGAGAGAGTCCATTTTCAACCCTGCAAACTGGAAGCAGCTCTGAAATTTCGGAGTTCCACAACATTGTTTTTCTGGATTTTTTTTCAGTCAGGTCTAGTGTCAAGACATAAAGTAATGCAAACAAAGTGGCAAGCCAGAAGAGCCGGTGGTGTTCAGTTACATACCTTTCTTTCTCTCATTACTATACATTTCAAAAATACTTACATGCAGTGAATGAAGCAAGAACACACAGTACTAATCAATTCCAGTATAATCTTTAGCCATTCAGAGCTCCTTCCCCCCTATATCAGACAGACATGCCAAATACACGATAAAGCATACTGCAACCCCAATTGCAGGTAACTGATGCATCTTTTTTAAAGCTATTTAATTGGATTACAAAAGGTTATTTAAAAATGGGCTCGTGATGAAATTTACAATTAAGAACTTAGGGGTATGTTCACACTGGTATACATGAAGCTGTACAGGTAGCTGCATTCAAATACAGAGTTATTAAATACCAGTTAATATATAACTGGGGTACATACTCTGTATTTCAGATTTAAAAGCACATTATTGCTGGGTATTATTTGATAAACAAATAGTGCTTGGTATAGTACAGAAACATATCTTGAGTCAAGGTCCCGTGATCTCTGTGGCAAGCTGGAACTAAATCCTGTGCCAAATGTCTAGGTTCTATGAGACTTGGGTGTGGCAGACTAGAAATTATATGGCAGCTACATTAAAAATTCAAAAAGTAGTTATAATGAATTAAGTAGAGAAATGAATAATACAATCAGTATGTTAGAGCTATGTTGCTCCTTTTGATACTAAATTCAGTATATCTTACTGTGCCGCTATGTTTTCATTTTTGATACATCAAAGGTTTTTACATTGCTGACATATTATTGCATTATAGAAGTGAGGGAACACTGGAGGTTTGGCCAGCAAGGTAGGGAGCTGATGGGGCTTTTGGCACCTGGGAAGCAGTTTTGGATTGTAGGATAAGCACATTAACTTGATTTTTCTGCTAAAATAATCACCAATGAAATAGTTAATGATGGCATTTAAACTGTCATCTTTACATTTCTGACTTAACAACCCACTGAAATGAATGGGGCAGAGCACAACTCTCAGAGTAATTGTTTCAGTTTATCTGTAGACTCATTGAGACAATAATGCATTGGTTAACCTTGAAAATGTGAATTAAGGGTATTTTGCAAGTATAAGGGTTAGGAACATAATTTTTTTTTATGAAAGCTTGTATTCTGAAGCAAAATTCTCCAGGAAGGAGTGGAATCTACAACGCAAGTGTCATAGGGTCATGTAATATAATTTCTGCCACTGCTTTCTGTGGCATTAAAGAAGTCAGTGTTAAAGCAGAAGTTTACCCATTGTCTTATCCACCAAAATGTCACTGGTCTCAATTTTTCCTAGCTGAACTAATCATATTTTATTTGTTTACTAATGATCTAATATTCTTAAGTTGGGAACTGCTGATTTAGACCAAAGATGTGAAAATTTATGCAAAAATACATTGCAATCAGAAAGCTGAAAGGTTCCTTTAATAACAGATATCTATCAGAGCACAGCACCAGATGTATTATGACAACTTGCTCTTTTCAAAGCATATTGTAAACCAATTTGCTCTGCCATTTTCCAAAGACATGAGTATGTCAGTCACTCCCCTCTTAGCTAACATAATCATAAATCCCATTTTCAAAGTGTATTAAAATAAAACTCTCAAACATTAAACAGAATGAAAAATCCTCAAATGTGAATTTAGAATAAAATTCCTTCAATATGGTAGGCTTGATTCTGATCTCGATTTTACCATGGTGTAACTCCACTGAATTCAGAGGAGTTTGTTCGTGAATCGCTCAGAAATAACACTAGTACCCATGAGCCACTCAAGTTATCAAGGTATTTGTGAATCACACACCTAGATAATTAGTCATAATTATATTCTGAAATATAAACTTTGTGAAAAAATAAAAAAATAAAATTATTCAACCCCCTCCTCCCTCCTTTGACATGCTTATTGGGTTTTTTGTTGTTGTTTTTAACTTGCCGTGTGTTTTGAAACTCACCTTAGTCAGCCCAGGGGTAAATTTTAAAGGAAATACCTTAAGCTATTTTTGAATTATGAAAGGTAGAAACATTACAGTTCTCCCTCTGTTTAAAAAAAAAAACACATTGCCACACCTACAGACATTTTACCAAGACTTCTAAGCAGAGCTCTCCACTGAGATCAACATGGAGTTCTGCTTAAAAGTCATGACATGATATAGTCTTTAATTATTATTTCATTACATGTACCTTTAAATCAAAGATTTATTTTTCCCTTTTCTCCCTTTTTCAGTCCTTTGACAGAAAAACGTTGGAATATAATCAGTGTCCATGAATCAATGAGATAATGGAAGACCTTGTTCCTTAAAAATGTTTTGCATCAGACAAATTGAGATTGCCATGTCTCATTGAAAAATTATGTCCATAAATCCCTATTTTAAGGGCTAATGTGGCTATGTGGAGCCAGAACATTTTATAATATAAATAATTAAAGGACAAATTCAAGATTGCATGTGATCCTATTGTATATTATGTGTACTCTCTCTCTCTCTCTCTCTCTCAATAAAGTTGATAGAAACATTCACCTTTGGCCCTAAAACTGCACCAAGGGCAATTCAGACAAAGATAAGAATCATGATCAGGATTTGAAAGAAAATGCTATGTATCAATTGTATTTTTATAAAACATCCCTTGAGTCACTGTCTTCATCATAAACTGTCAAAGGCATATTGGAAAGTGGCTCCTAAAATACTGTTGCCTGACTTCATGTTCTCCTTCTTGAACTGTTACTTCTTCTCCTTGAACTCTGTTACCCACAGTTATCTGAACTTCTTTCTTTTCCCCTCTCCAGATGGTTTCAGGAATAAATTAATGTGGACACACATCTTCCATCTGAAAAATGATTGGTACAAACAAGAGCATTTTCACTCAAAGATTCTTTTTTATTGAGTCTAAAGAACACATCTAAAATAGCAATAGTCTAGAGCAGGGGTGGGCAAAATATGGCCCGTGGGCCAAATCCAGCCCATCTAACTTTTCTGTCCACCCCACCAGCCTGCCCTGCAGGAGCGCCATGCTGGAGCCTCAGGCAGCTTTTGGCCAGTTGCTACCCAGGTTCCGGAAGCCAGAATTTCGAAGGGGGGTTCCAAAGAGGATGGAACTAGGCTGTTCTCAGTGGTAGCAAATGACAGAACAAGGAACCAATGGTCTCAAGTTGCAGTGGGGAAAGTCTAACTTGGATATTAGGAAAAACCTTCTCACTAGGAGAGTGGTAAAGCACTGAAATGAGTTACCTAGGAAGATGGTGGAATCTCCATCTTTAGAGGTTTTTAAGGCCCGGCTTGACAAAGCCCTGGCTGGGATGATTTAGTTGGGGTTGTTCCTGCTTTGAGTAGGGGCATAGGTTTGACTAGATGACTTCCTGAAGTCCTTTCCAACCCTAATCTTCTATGAATTTTATTCTCCGTACTGCAAATAACGGGCCAGAAAAAGTGCAGCTATTTGGGATTGGCTCATAACATGACAATGGGAGAAATATGTCAAGCTAAAAGTATCTGAAAGGTGTAAATATTAAGGCAGGCACAGATGTTTTTACAATAGTACAGAGGAAATAAAATGTAAAATCTATGATGAGTATCAAAAAAAGTTCTTCCATGGTGCAAGGCTGTGGAATAGTCTCCAAATGGAAGAAGTGGAAACCCCATTTATTGGCAAATTTAAAATTAGCCTTGACAAAACCTTAGTGAAGAATCTGGCATTGAAAAAGAAATACCTAACCACCTGACCTAAAACCTATTGGAATCAATGGTTGTCTCTTTGTTATCCATAATATTGGGAGCTAACACTGTATTTGAAGAAACCAGCGTTAGAGACACTGATAATTGTTTTGTCGATTTAGTGAGATCTGACATGGAGATAGAATTTTTGACATGCTCATGGATAGATTTTCAAGTCCCCAAAGCTCAGCAATTCCCACTGTGACATTTATGGCCAGATTTTCAAGCTTCAGCACTCCACGTGATGAGTTCTTTTGAAAAGCGGCCCCCTCCCTTTTTTTTTTATGAGAGTGGCGCTCTTTGGAAAATTCGGTCCTAATTGTGAGTTTGGGACTCTTTTGAAAATTTGGCTCCTTGCTAATGTTTAAAGGGACAGATCAGTTTGTGAGAGGCAAAATGGTACTAAAGGAACTTCTAACACTTGGGACAGTGAGGTACAATATATTATTTACATACACCTCTATTCTTCCAGCCTAAGTACCTTCTTTCTGCTCCCTACTGCTGCTACATCTGTCAGTGGATGTGACAAAATAATTATCAGGACTTCAGATACAGACAATGTGATTTGTTCAGTGACTATTGTATATGAAAATGATGAACCCTTGATTATTTTGGGCTGTGGGAAGAATGACAGATACTTTGCAGCTTATGAAATCACTGCAACACGAGGCAAAGTAAAAGGCAAACTCACAGTTGTCATGTTTTAACAGGATGTGACAAAGTCTTAGCAGGTACTGGGGGATGCAAAGGAGACTGCACAGGAACTATGGAATGTCTAACTTGCAGTCACAGAAACCCTTCTTTGTCTCGTCATCACCAACAGCTGAATACTTGCCTGAACGAAATTGAGTGGTTTGTAGAAGTGCTTCTGTATGAAGGCATTAGTGCACTTGGCAGCATCCCTGAGGCAAAGCAGCACTGTTCTCCAAGCATGATAGATATCCCAAAAATATTCCACCAACTCAGCAAACTTTTCACCACGATACAGTGAAAGCAATACTACAGATCATGCTGGGTAAATCTGAAAACTAACTCCTGCCCCAGAAACTGAAATTCAAAGCCTTACAGAGCTAAGGATGGAGGAAGGAATCAGCTGAGTGACCAGCCATTATGTAAAATTATTTCATCAGGGAAGGTCTCCTATTACAAAGCTTTCCATTGTAGGTTAGAGGGCACCCAAAGGATGCTGCCAATGCATCAAGGCCAATCTCAAGCACACGGAGCTTTGCTGCTCTTCAAGCAGCTGTATATTACGAAGGCTAGATGGTAACTTGCTTGAAAATGTGCAGATTCATTCCTGTTAGTTCACTGAGTCTGACATTACTAATGGAGTTTGTGGGTGTATTTGATGACCACTAGAGTATGAGTTAGATACAACAGACCAGGTTCTCGATTTTTGCTGAGTTTTGCTCAGACCAGAAATTGACAGGAAGAGGGATGCAAAAGAAGGTCTCTCAGGAGATGTAGTACAGAATCTGTCCCTCACTGTTTACAAATCATTAGTGATTATATTAATTTATTTTTCCTAAGAAATGTTTCCCTTCATCCTAGGGAGATTATTCATTGGGCATGACAGAAACATTGTCTTTCTACACTAGTATTTGAAATCTGCTTTGAACAAACATTTTAAAAGGCATGTAGTCAAGGGCCCTACTTCTTTCTAGATGAAGAAAGGTAGCTAATTCTTATATTCCTTATGACTGAACACTCAGCAGGTGTTCAAAATGGAGCAAGAGAGCAAAGGGGACATGCTTTGTAGTGAGAGTCAAGACAGTAAGGCCTGGTCTATACCTAAAACTTAGGTCTACCTAGCTATGTTGCACAGGGATTTGAAAAAAAAAATCACACCACTGAGAGACATAGTTAAGCCAATTTAAGCCCCAGTGTAGACACAGCTAAATTGATAGAAGAATTTATCTAGCTACTGTTCCCACAGGGGTGCATTTACTACAGCAATGGAAAACCCCATTCCATCGCTGTAGCAAGTGTCTACACTGCAGAGCATAGCTGCTGTGCTGTAGCTATGTCACGGCAATGTTTATAAAGTAGACACCCTCAAAGGAGGAGAACACACCCTTTTCAGGCTCTGTGACAGTGGTGGAAGAGTCAGCATGTGTTATCTCAGGCTGGCTGCAGTGAAATTTGTTGCATCTTTGAAAACAAGCATATCATTTGTCTATGATGCAATTGCACAGAACAGACAGGCTTGAGTGACAAGTGTTACAGTGCCATGGGACAGGGCAATAGTTTGATTCCTTTTCTTTTACAGATCAGCTCTTTTTCTCAATTTTTACAAGAAGCAGGATTCAAATCTCAAATTTATTAAATACATTTAGGGCCCAATTCACCATTCCATTACACCAGTTTTACACTGCTGTCACCCTACTGACTTCAAGGGTCCAAAGTGTAGAGAGCAGGGTTCAGAACTTCAACACTGTGTACCCAACAGATCTGTTTGGCAGGGCTATAAAATGTGCCCTTTTTCCCACTGTAAACTATAGTCTAACTATACTATAGCTGATTTTTTATGATTTATATTAAAATAAAAGTTTGATAAAGAAATCTAAAGATATGTCCTGAGAGAGAAACATTCTCTTTTCTTGGATTTTATGTCTAGAGCGGGGGGGTTTGATAGCAAGTTATGGGAAAGAGAGGAAATGGAAGAAAATATGTGGTCAGGAAGATACTGGTAGAGGAACAGGAGGAGATAATGACGAAACTTATTGACCATCTGTTACAAGGAAAAAGGGTTCAGAAAGGTTAAAAGGCACTGAAATTGAAGCTGATGACAATGTAATTACTGAAATGAAAATGGTTATGATTTTATAGGCCTAAAGAAGAATTACATGAAAATTTTACTGCTGTGGGTAAATCTCAAAACACAGCAGAGGAACTAAAGAGAAAGCAGCTGCCAAACGATCTTCCCAATGGCTACAGTAAATTAAGCTACAGTGGAAGCAGACACCTTCCAAGAGACTAAGCTTGTTGGACTGGAGTTAGCCTTGACTTTTAACCCTAATGGCCTTTTTCAAACTGGGGAGGGTCCAGGAAAGTAGAACAATAGTTTTGGGGTTTTTTCCTGTGGAACAAAAAAAATCAAAATATTATATTTCTCCTCCCCTCCGCTCCCTTTATCCCTCAGGTTTCCCCAATTCCTGGTTGTGGAAGAAAGTGGAAGTTTTCCAGGAAGTGGAAACTGATGGCACTCCAGGCATTCAGAAGCATCTAGTGGGTGGGTGCAGGAGAACTGGGTTCTAATGCTGGCTTATCACTACTGTGTGACCTCAGTCAAATTACTTCTTAATGTCTGTTACCCTCCAACCATTTGCCTGTGTTGTCTCTTCAGGCCATAAGCTCTTTGGGACAGAGACTCTCTCTGTGTGTGCCTTTGTAGAGTTCCTTGAAAAATGAGGAACCAATTTCAATTGGGTCTTTAGGCAGTACTGTATTATATGTTGGAGACCCAGTACAATTTGACTTGCTTGACCACTGTCCTACAGGCCTAGCATAGCTTCAGTTGCTTGCTTGGCTATTCTGACCCCTGTAGCATGACATCTTCCAGTTGGCAGAGATGAGTAGGACTACTGAGTAACCTTGAAGATGTCTCAGTTTCCGCATACCATGGCACATACCAAGACAAAATACACAACATGAATTGTTTGCAGCTGCACATAGATAACAGTGATGGGAACAGGTTATCCTTGAACGTCTGAAGGTATACCTTTTTATTGCCAACGGGCATACTTTTACCCCACCCCTCCTATCACCGGATGTTGTTTTGACGACCCCAGTTATTATGGTGAGAATGGAATGTAGTTAAGGGTGAAAACCCAATGTAGGTAATTAGCCTATATGATAATGAGTAGAGAGGTAATTAGGTGAAAGCTGTTTATGGAAGGCTATAAGAAGTCACCATTTGGACAAAGGGGGGTGCTTCATCAACACCTGACTCCGCGGGAGGTGCTGCTGCTGGTTGGACCAGACAATCCACTGACTCCCTGAAGGAAGCCGTTCCTGTATACAGCCTTCTGAGTAACTGCTTAGCTCTCCAGGCTTAGTGAGTATGACATATTGTAGTTAATTTTAGGCTTTGTATTTAACTAGTATATTTATAGAAAACCTTATAGATCTTCAAATTGGGTGGACCATATCTCTGGTATCCACACTGATCACAAAGTATCCAGTATCAGCATTATATACCATAATCATTTGTTTTCCTGTGTCTCCTCCTCCATGATTGGGAGCCAAACACTAGTGAGGCTGGCTACCACACTGATTTCAATGGATTGAGGCCTGATTTACAGCTGTGTAAGTGTGGAAAGAATCAGGCTCTTTGAATTTTTTTCAGTTTTTAGCTTATTGTTTTGCCTCAATCTGAAACAAAAGACTTTGGATTTTAAAAAGTTTTATCATAGAAAAAAAAACACATATGTAGGGCTGCTTGAAAAAACTTAAAGATATTTTCTTACAGAAAAAAAGGCCTGTCAAAATCAACATTTTGTACAGGAAAAGATTTGTGGTGGAATTTTCTGTGCAGAGACTCTAAAAAGAAACAATTCATGCTGGGTTCCTAAATTTCCTGCAGCAACGTGTATGGTATTTTTTACATGCTTGTTGACTGATAAACAGATCAGTTTTTCTACTGGAAACAGAGCTGTAGTCAGATAATTGCTTATGCTTGTTAACAATACCTTTCCATCACACCTTGACTAAGTTTAATATAATAAAATCATAGTCTGTGTAAAGAAGACAAACAATACTAGTGTCTATTAAACAGGATTATCTTGTATAACCAGATATGTTATAATTTTTTCTAGCAATGTTCAAGGGAAAAAGCCTCCTTTTTTATTCAAGATTATTATAATTAGGAGGTGTCAGTGACAAGTTATTCCGGGTTAGACATCTAAAACACTTAAAGAACACATCCCCCTTTCCAAATGTATTAATTCCTGGTCATACTGGACTCACAGCAAGTGAAGCTCATAGTTTAATTATAAAATAACAGTCCAAAATTCTGCTTGTGTAAGCATGTTTCCATTAGAGAAGTGAAATCATTACAGACAACAAGATGAAAAGTTAATGTTGCAAGTCACATTTTCTCTGTAAAACTCCATTAAAGTCAGGCTTATGCTGAGTGACTGCTCCATGCTTAGCAAGGTGTTCATTGTAAGTGCAGCCTAGATGTATGCATTTATAGTTATCTTTTTTTTTAAATAAGCAAAAGCTCATTGTTCTTAGAATATCGTTTCTTCCTGTAAATAGTGCTCTTGGCCTTAGAATAATTATCCCTTGCTGTGCATAGGACAACTGCAGACATAATTTGATGCATTCAGGGAACAATCAGATGTAAATGCAGAAAGGACAAAACATATTTTGATTGCTAAATTTCTGACATCAAGCTAATCTTCTATTTTTTGTCTCAGTTAATGTCTTGGCATGCAAAATTGACAGTAAAGGAGTATGAAATTGTAGCAGGTTCGTGCAGGCCCCTCCTTCTGATCAGGTCCTCTGCACCCACAAATCATGCACAGACATCAGCTTCGTACCCCCACCAGTGCTCTTTATTTAAAAACTTACCTCATCACCATCGACTAATGTACACTCCGGCCTAAAGCCCCAGGGGCCTCAGCTCCAGCCACAGGTCAAGGGAAGCTCTCCCTCTGCTGGATGTTTGCACCCCTACTCTTCCTTCCTGGGAGTCTTTATGGAGCCTGGCCTAACAAGCCCAGCAGCTGCTCCTCATTAATCTATCCCATGCAGGATTTACTCAGCCTCTTCCCATTCCTTTTAATAAGGGCATGAGTACTATTTGAGTACCAGGGTGTGGGTGGGCATAAGCCTGCCCACAACTGAAAGCTCCTCCCCCAGCCTGAGGAGAGGAGCCGCTGAATTTGGACTCAATTAATTACAGGGGACAACAAATGAAAAAACAGGGATGGGCGTGAAGGTCAAAGGGTTAAACGAAGGGAACCTGATGGGGACGCTGAGCAGAGAACCCCGGACATCACCCACTGCTCCTTGAAGGTAGCCAAGGAGTTAGCGGATGTGGCCCAGAGGAACTCTGCCCAGAGATGTGATGGATGGAGGAATGGAAGCAGGCCCCACAGTCACAGAGCATCTCCTCAGCCAACCTCCTTTCCCTGGTGTTGTAGATGGCCTCCTTGTGAGGGCACCAGCGGCAAGGGGTTGAATCAGCATGGTTGCTCACAGCACCCTGTTACAGAAGTGTATTCAAGTCATAAATTAACCCAGGCTGAAATTTCAGTGACAGACTGGGAGAGAGCAGCTCATTAACAGGTCATTTAGCTCCTTTTTCCCCAACAGCACTGCAGTCCGTAATGGTACAACAGCTTGTGCGGATTTGAGTCCTCCATACTGTGTAGGCACTGTTCTCTCACTCCATTCTTTCCTTGGGTGCCTTCTTGTGACATGCTCCCAGGGTGCAATCAGGACTGTGGTGCCCCTGTGCCTCCTTTTCCTCTCCTGCCCAGGCTGTCTGTTACTCTGCTATGCCAGTGAACAACAAACCCATCGAAGCTCTGTTCACTCAGCCATCAGCATGCACAGGCACAACCAGCAAAGTTACATGAAGGCTCTCCCAAGCCACTCATGAGCTGCATATAGCGAGACCCCAGCAAATTCCCTCACCCCAGCCTTGCCCCCTCGCAATGTGCATCTCGCACTGCTCAAGACCTTCTCGATCAGTTCAAGCTCCTTAATTAGTTCACTATTCCATCAAATGGTCGTGGACATGCCCCAGCCACGGTAATCTGAGCCGATCCCCAAGCATGTTAGACAAACTCATTGGTTTAGATTAAACATCAAAATATGTATATTAACGAGAGAAGATAGATATTAAGTGTCTAAGTAGTACTGGCACACATGCAAGATTAGCATTAGTTACAATAGGAAATAAAATAGCAAAACTGCCATCTCAATCCTAAACTTTACCAGGCTAGTAATTCTAAAAGCAAGATGATTTTTCCCACCCAAAACTTCACAGCAGCAGCTCATGCTAACTGTAAAGCCTTCCCAAAATCACAGTGGAGATCTCCTTGTTTTCCAGACAACCTTGCTTCCTTGTGTAGAGATAGGGGTAGAGGCAGGCAAAGTGACGATGTCACTGTCCCTCGTTTATACTTTTTCCCAGGTGCAGGAAAAATCTTTGATTTGTCATAGGCTAGGCAGCCCCCAAAGTGTGTGTGCTCGAGTGACTGTCTTTGTTTACAACTCCCCTGCTGGAAAATAGCCAGTGATGGTTGCTGAACACGTGGCTAGGTGTTGGTCACTCTTTTGTTATATCTGAGGAGCTAATCTGTAGGCATTTCCCAGACTCACAAAGCATATAGCAAAATCTCATAACTTCCTATGCAATGAAAATACATATATTTCAACAGGATATTTTTGGTCAACAAAATGTGACTTTTCAAATGATATCTCACAAGGCGTACATTTTGTACAAAATGTATCATTGTATAACAGCAATGAATATGTGGATACAGAGAGTTACGTGCGGTATATCATGTCACACTTCTGCAGCCAGTACTGGTTAGGCTTGTCAGGCAGATTTTCTCTTAGCACTTGAGAACTGAAGTCCTAGACCCCCCACTGACTTTAATGGTACAGAATCAGGGCCTTGGTCTATTAGTCTGACCTTATGTGCTAAACCATCCATGGATTGACTCAGTATAAAGTTGTGTTTTAAAAAAAAGGCTTTACCTTAAAAGAAAATAGTACCACAAGCTGTTTAAACCAAGAGTCGGACAGAATCTGATCCTCAGACAGTAAGGTCCTTAACCTTTTCTTCATCACTTTGTGTGAAGTATGATGCACACTTCTGGTGTTATATAAGTAATAGCAAATGAAAAGAAAAATTGAACTCTAATGTACAGCATATGTTAAGTGTTATGCAAGAAATTATACCTCTAAAAGGTACAATTTAGGAAAGGATGGTGAACCAATACAAAAAAGATAATGTCTATAGGAAAAACAAAGATAAAAATAAGAAGCAAGCCCATTGTCACTGAAACTACTAAAGTGAATGATAAATCAGCCTCTGGTATGTCATTATATTGAATACTCTGTTCCACATAAAATAGCTTTTTATTCAGCGTGAAAATCATTTTTCTAAATTTCATAGAGATTTATAACCATTTCTTAGAAAAACAACACCTAGAATCTATTCCCCTGACAAATGTAAAATCATTTCATGAAAGTAACCAGTTGAACATCTTAAACAAAAGGCCTATGGACACCTCCATCAAACACAGTATTTATATACTATTAGAGTGAAATCATAATGATAAAAAAATATCAGAATGTCAGAAAGGGAAATAACCCTGGTTTAACAGACAGAAGCTAGTATTGTCTGCCTTCTTTGCACAGACTAAGACATGCTTTATTATATTAAACCTAACCAAAGTATTGGTAAGAAAGTATTGTGACAAAAGGTACTGGTAACAAACATAAGCAATTCTCTGACTATAGCTCTGTTTCCTATAGAAAAACTGATCTGTTTATCAGTCAACAAGCATATAAAAAGGGACTATATATTGCTACAGGAGAGTTACTAACAAAGGGGATGGTCCGTTCAGATTCTCAGTGAGAGTAAATCAGTGTAATTCCACTGACTTCAATGGAATGACACTAATTTAATCAGATGAGTATCTGACTCATTATTTATTTTGACGATGTGTCCCTCAGTATTTCTATTACTCTCCGTAATTAACTGGTTTCCTCTGTATGGGATGGTAGATTCATTTGTAGTGGATCTCTGGGAGCGAAGATAGATTAATTTTGGGAGGCCTATGAGTGTGTAGATTAATTCTGCAGGAGTCTGTATATGGATAGGTAAAGGTTAATTAATGAAATGGTCTCCAGCTATAAGAACATAAGAATGGCCGTATTGCGTGCGATGGGTCGTACAAAGCCCTCACTGGTCAGAAACGGGTTAAGAAGAAACTCTGGGCTCAGGAGGCCACATCCCTGCTGAGCATGCTTGGGTTGGATGTGGTGTTTAAAAGGCATCCAGACAGCTCAGTTGGGGGATGTCAGGACAGGTAGAGGATGTGTTCTGGGAGCTCCAGGGCAGGGCACTCACACAAGCCAGTGAATGGACAAAATGCAAATTTGAGGGACTGTGACCAGAATAGGGAGCCCAAGAGGCAGAGCCCCACAGAGATGGACAGCAGCAGACTGAGATGCAGAGTGAGGTAGGAAGTGACCCAGGGAAGCTGACCTGAGGCTGATGCAAGGCTCTACAGGATAAGCAGAGCTGAACTAGTCACAGCCCAGTGGAGTAGGTGGGGCTGGGTTACCCTACTGTCCCCCAAACTTTAACCACTGAGTGGAGTTGCTTCCCCTGAACTCCACCCATTAGGGGTAACTGACACCTTGGCACTAACCACTAGTTTGGAGACTATACTGAGTCAGACCGAGGATCTCTCTAGCCCAGTATCCTGTTTTCCAATAGTGGCTGGTGGCAGATGCCTCAGAATGACCAGGATAGGGCAATTATCGAGTTATCCATTCCAGTCATCCAGCCTAAGCTTCTGGTAGTCAGAGGTTTAGGTACACCCAGAGCATTTGATGCTGTCCCTAATCATTTAGGCTAATAGCCATTGGTGACCTTATCCTCCATTAATTTATCTAATTTGTTTTTTAACCCAGTTGTACTTTTGACCTTCACAATATCTTCTGGAAATGATCTTCACAATATCTTCTGGAAGGTTGACTGTGCATTGAGTGAAGAAGTACTTCCTTGTGTTTGTTTTAAACTTGTGGGACCCTTTGTTCTTGTGTTATGTGAAGGGGTAAATAACACTTTCTCCACACCATTCATGATTTTATAGACCTCTATCATATCTACCCACTTAGTCATCTCTTTTCTAAAATGAATGGCCCCAGTCTTTTTAATCTCTCCTCATATGAAAGCTATCCCATATCTCTGAGCATGGTTGTTGCCCTTTTCTGTACTTTTTCCAATTTTAACAACCTTTTTTTGAGATGGGGATACCAGGACTGAACTTAATATTCATGGTTTTATATGGTAGCATATTTTCTGTCTTATTTTCTATCCCTTTTCTAATTGTTCTTAACATTCTTTTAGCCATTTTGACTGCTGCTGCACATGCCCAGATATTTTCAGAGAACAATCCACAGTGACTCCAAGATCTTTCTTGAGTGGTAACAGCTAAATTTAGACTCCATCATTTGGTGTATATATAGTTGGGATTATGTTTTCCAATGTGCTTTACAAACATTGAATTTCTCATAGACTCATAGACTCATAGGTCAGAAGGGACCAATATGATCATCTAGTCTGACCTCCCGCACAAGGCAGGCCACAAAACCCTACCCATACACATTTATAACAACCCCGAACCCATGACTGAGTTATTGAAAATTTCATCTACCATTTTGTTGTCCAGTCACCCAGTTTAGTAAGATCCTTTCATAATTCTTTGCAGTCAGCTTTGAACTGAACTATTTTAAATAATTTTGTATCATCTCCAAACCTCGCCACCTCCCTGTTTATCCCTTGTATGTTTACTCTCTGGGTATGTACTGGGTAGATTGATTAATGGGGACAGGTTTGTGTGTGTAGACAGAGCAATTCATTGGCAGGTAGAATTAGGAATTGGAGTACTTTGCAATAGTGTGGGGGCTTCCATCTTCTTTCTCTTGGTGTGGGTATGTGATTCAACAGCAGAGGAGTGCATGGCAGCAACTTCCCTAGTGGGTGGAGGGCCCAATGTCAGATTGTGGTTTCTAGGTCATCAGGCCTGGTGGTTGGAGAAGTGACCAAAGCCAGACTTAGGGTTGGGACGAGGGCAGTGCTGAAACCAAGGTCTGGGGACAGGTCATGGGTCAGAACCGGGGTCAAAGTCTGTGGACAAGGCAAATCAGGATCATACTCAGAGTCAGGAAGCAGGCCAAAGGTCAGCTGGGTTGGAGTCAGTCCAAGGGTCTGGGGTTCAGGAGATGTGGGAAGGGCTGGAGTTGGCCAGGAACAGGTCTAGAGCAAGGTCAGGGTATGGCATGGACAAAGCTGAAATGGACTGGAACAGGGCTCAGGCGAGGCTGGAGGCAAGAACAGAACTGGATCAAGAACAAGCTGGGTGTGCCCTTGTCTGTGAGGAACTTACTTACTTACTTCTGCTGATGAGTTTGGAGAGATTGTGAGGCTGGGGTGTTGTTTAAAGGCCAGAAGATAGGGTTCTGGAAATATTTCTTTCAGAATGTGGACCCTATTGAGTATGGGTTGTAATTGTTTAATTACAATTACGTGGGTTCCAGTGTGAGGAGGTAAGTACCGAACACGGGTGTGTGGTCAGAGGGGGTTTATTTCCATACTGAAGCAGGTTCTCTCTGGGTTTTTCGGTGGCTTGTTCCATGATTTGATCTACTTCTCTAGTGGAGTGTCCTTGCTTGGTGAAGGTGCTTTAAGTGTGTTATGGTGTATATCGGATTTCTTGGTGTGTCTGGGTTGCTTATTTGATCTGTGAAGGTCGGTGTGGTGATCCATGTGTTTCTTGTATACAGATGTCTGTAGGATTTCATTGTTGAAACTGCTAGCGGCGTCCAGGAAGTTAATGCTAAACTGGGAATGTTCTAGAGAGAGTTTAATGGATGGATAGTGATTGCTGAAGTTGTGGTGGAAATCTCTGAGGGAGTTTAGGTCAATTTTCTACAAAGATACTTGAATGGTCTTTTGAAATATGTGTTAACTACTTATGTTAAACAATCTGTTCCACCTTGAATTTAGCTGTGACACTGAGTACATTTCCCAGACATGAAGAAGAGCTCTATGTAAATTCAAAACTTAGTGAGAGAAACAAACAGCAGTGGGTCCAATAAAAGATATTACTTCACCCCCCTTGTCTCTCAAGTCCTAGTGAAAATCAGTCAAAGCCACTATTTATATTGATGAAGTTTACCCCTACTTGAAATCCTGAAGTAAGCTGCATCAGTGCAAATGGTGTGGCCTGCCACCGACAGGGATTGCACTAGGTACTGCTATGCTCATGGCTGCAACAAGGGCAAATCCACAAACTAAGCAAGGTAGTTTGTACCAGTTAAAAATCAACTCTATTTTTAGCCTGAAGATGTTAACAGCTATGTTTTCTCTGATTGCCCACAGATATAGTTTTACAACCAGATTGCATTTCTCTGTCATAGTGATTCATACCTTATAGCTATGGTGAAAATGTAAATATGAAGATTAAGTTTTGTGTTCAGTGCAAAATTTAAAGGGACTCTATCTTTGACTGTGTCAGAATGAGTGCAAAATACCTTTGAATTCTCCTCCACTGTTCAATGAGGCAAAAAAGAGCACAGTGACAAACCAATGGACCATCAGACGGTGGGTCCTAGATCATCACATGGTGGAAACAAGACAGAGAAGTAGAACTAGGACCCATTTTACAGTTCAGTGGAAGAGGCTTGTCAGTAGCTTGATAACTTACTCTCTCACTAGTTGAATAGCAAAGTTGAGGAGCAAAAAGTATTTGTCAGTGTGGATTTCATACTACAAATACATTTAGAAAAATGGCAGGAGTCTGATTTATTCTGGGTTTTTTGCTGCTGCTGTTTGTCTTTGGGCTTTTATTCAGGGTGAGGTAATGTGCTCTATGGGTGGAGGGTTGATTTCTAAAGCACACTAACAAGTTGTGCATTAATTAGTCTGTGTAGACCTGGCCGATGCACTGGTGCGCTTTAATGTAGCCCTGTTACAAAAAGTTCATTAAAGTGCACCAGTAGGGTCTACAAGGACCGATCAATGTGCACTCTGTTAGTGTGTGTTAGACGTCCCACCCTCATAGAGCACATTACCCATCCCCCGAACAGGTAAACACACATTCTGTTTTAAAACACATCTGATGTTTTGGCTTCGATGTGGTGTCTGTACTATACAATGGTTCACCATGAGATGATCCTGCATTCCTTGCCCATCCGACATTCCCAGACTAAAGAGAGCTGGAGTAAGGGGAGACACTAGCGACAAAAGCCAATTATACGTGTCACAATCTTACTTAGGGGCAGTACTGAGTGACAGGAGTGGGCCTAAGAGGGGTCCTGGCACTCCTCCACGAGCCCAGTGGCATGACTGATAGTGGCTCTGCCCCAAGCCCAGCAGCAGAACCACACCGGTCTGTGCTTCAGTGAACTGCAAAACCAAAAATCCTAGTGTGGATCTGTGAGTTTATTGCTATGATTTACCAAAATATGGCTTCTTAGGGAGGATATTCTATAATCTCTTCCTTGACCCTTCCCAGTCTGGATTGCAGCTTCACTTGTTGCTAGTTGAAGTGTAGAGGCTGATTTTCATTGCTGAAAATGAGACGGGGGAGATGTTATGAGGTGAACAAAACAAGAAGTTAAATTCAAATGCTCAGCTTTCCGTGTAGTCCTCATACAAGAACAGGTGAGGGTTGGAGACACCAAGGGCTATTGAAAGTCAAGACCCTAAAAACTAACAAATAAATAATCTTGGATACAATATATAATTAACCTTGTGGACTTCAAAAATACGAGTAAGGACAAGAACTTATATAGATTATGGATAATGAAAACATCCACAGTAATGTTAGATAGGATAAAAAAATATTATAAGGGATATCACCAAGATTCTTCAGAACATAAACCAACCACTCACTATTAAGGGTTAGGAAGAAACTTCTCCCCTGGGAGATTATTCCACAGCTCTTTATCATGAGGATTGTTTGATTGGTTTCACTTTTGTTTTTTTTTTGGTTTGGTTTGGTTTTTTTGCACTTTTCTCTGAGGTATCTGAAAGTGGCCATTGCTGAAAATTGGACAGCTGATTAAAACAGGGTGATGTCCTGCCCACCTAGAGCAAGAACTAGGAGGATCCAAATGAGAAAGCAGATGGTTACAAAAATCCATGAAGGAAATGTTAGTCATCATCCCTATAGGAATGAATTATAGGTAAGCAGGCAGCCATGTGAGTCATCAAGGAAGGAATCAGAAGAAATGGAAATGATATGAAGGACAAGAGAGGCAAGATGCTTATTTCTGAGATCCCTGCCAGTACTAAAAGCATATCATTTCAAGCTTAAACAAATCCTATGGCAGAGCATATTTAATTTAGTTGCTGGAGCAACCAACTAGGGGCCATGCTCCTCTTGACCTGCTGCTCACAGACAGGGAAGATTTGGTAGGGGAAGTAGAAGTGGGTGGCAACCTAGGCAGCAGTGACCATGAGATGGTCGAATTCAGGATCCTGACAAAAGGAAGAAAGGAGATCAGCCGGATGCAGACCATGGACTTCAAAAAAGCAGACTTTGACTCCCTCAGGGAGCTGATGGGCAAGATCCCCTGGGAGGCTAATATGAGGGGGAAAGGAATCCATGAGAGCTGGCTGAATTTAAAAAAAGCCTTATTGAGGGCACAGGAACAAACCATCCCGCTGTGCAGATAGAATAGCAAATATGGTAGGCGACCAGCTTGGCTTAACAAAGAAATCTTTGGTGAATTTAAACACAAAAAAGAAGCTTACAAGAACTGGAAGTTTGGTCAGATGACTAGAGAGGATTATAAAAATACTGCTCGAACATGCAGGAATGAAATCAGGAAGGCCAAAGTACAATTGGAGTTGCAGCTAGCAAGGGATGTGAAGGGGAACAAGAAGAGTTTCTACAGGTATGTTAGCAACAAGAGGAAGATTAGGGAAAGTGTGGGCCCCATACAGAATGGGGGAGACAACCTAGTGACAGAGGATGTGGAGAAAGCTGAGGTACTCAATGCCTTTTTTGCCTCTGTTTTCACAGACAAGGTCAGCTTCCAGACTACTGCACTGGGCGGCACAGAATGGGAAGGAGGTGAACATCCCACAGTGCTGAAGGAACAGATTCAGGACTATTTAGAAAGATTGGACATACACAAGTCCATGGGGCCAGATGCAATGCATCCGAGGGTGCTGAAGGAGTTAGCTGATGTGATTTCAGAGCCATTGGCTATTATCTTTGAAAGCTCGTGGCAACTGGGGGAGGTCCCTGATGACTTGAAAAAAGCAAATATAGTGCTCATCTTCAAGAAAGGGAAGAAAGAGGATCCAAGGAACTATAGGCCAGTCAGCCTCACCTCAATCCTTGGAAAAATCATGGAGCAGGTCCTCAAGGAATCCATTTTAAGGCACTTGGAAGAGGGGAAGGTGATCAGGAACAGTCAACATGGATTCACCACGGGAAAGTCATGCCTGACCAACCTGATTGTTTTCTATGAAGAGTTGACTGGCTCTGTGGATGTGGGGAAAGCGGTGGACATGATATACTTTGACTTTAGCAAAGCTTTTGATACAGTCTCCCACAGTATTCTTATCGACAAGTTAAAGTATGGGTTGGATGAATGGACTATAAAATGAATAGAGATCTGGCTACAGCATAGGGCTCAATGAGTAATGATCAATGACTCCATGTCTAGCTGGCAGCTGGTCACAAGCTGAGTGCCCCAGGGGTCGGTCCTGGGGCCAGTTTTGTTCAACATCTTCATTAATGGTCTGGAGGAGGGGGTAGATTGCACCCTCAGCAAGTTTGCAGATGACACTAAGCTGGGGGGAGTGGTAGATACCCTGGAAGGGAGGGATAGGGTACAGAAGGACCTAAACAAATTGGAGGATTGGGCTAAAAGAAATCTGATGAGGTTCAACAAAGACAAGTGCAGAGTCCCGCACTTAGGATGGAAGAATCCCATGCACAGCTACTGACTGGGGACTGCTGAGCTAGGCAGCAGTTCTGCAGAAAAGGACCTGTGGGTAACAGTGGATAAGAAGCTGGATATGAGTCAGCAGTGTGCCCGGGTTGCCAAGAAGGCAAATGGCATATTGGGCTGCATTAGTAAGAGCATTGCCAGCAGATCACAGGAAGTGATTATTCCCCTCTATTTGGCATTGGTGAGGCCGCATGTGGAATATTGTGTCTAGTTTTGGGCCCCCCGCTACAAAAAGGATGTGGACAAGTTGGAAACAGTCCAGTGGAACAAAAATTATTTGGGCGCTGGAGCACAAGACTTATAAGGAGAGACTGAGGGAACTAGGCTTGTTTAGTCTGCAGAAGAGGAGAATGAGGGGGGATTTGATAGCAGCCTTTAACTACCTGAAAGGGGGTTCCAGGGAGCATGGAGCTAGGCTATTCTCAGTGGTGGCAGATGACAGAACAAGGAGCAACAGTCTCAAGTTGCAGTGGGCGAGGTCTAGGTTGGACATTAGGAAAAAGTTTTTCACTAGGAGGGTGGTGAAACATTGGAATGGGTTACCTAGGGAGGTGGTGGAATTTCCATTTTTAGAGGTTTTTAAGCTGCGGCTTGATAAAACCCTCGCTGGGATTATTTAGCTGAGGTTAGTCCTGCTTTGAGCCAGGGGTTGGACTAGATGACCTCCTGAGGTCCCTTTCAACTCTAATAGTCTATGATTCTATAATACCAGCAATGACAAGAATTTAAGGAATAATATTACAGGATTTACCAGTAAGTATTGAGAAGTAAACATTTGCCCAGAAAGGCAGAGGATGGAGGAGATTGACCACTGCTTTTCTCTCCTAAACTGGCACAATGTTTCTTCATGCCCTTAATCAGGCCCTGTAAAATACACAAGGATTAAAGCTGAATGCTTTCCTGAAGATTCAAGCATTAAAAAAATCCACTTTAGCCACAGTTAAATAGTTCCTTCACATCTATGCAGCACCTGAATTTCAACTAAATCTTTATTACCACTTACAATAGAAACTGAACATTTTAATAGGAAAAGGGAAGGGAATGGGTATTTTTTTATATAAAGAAAGAAGATAATTGTTTTCCCCTCTTTTGTACAACACCTAATCTTTAAAGGTCAATTTAGAAGAGGGATGGGATTTTTAAGACGTGACGACTTTCGTTTGTAATTTTTTTCCTCTAGAAATTTGATCTTCATTGAAAAATGCAATTTTAAATCCAGTTTTGTTTCTGCTACAAGAAAAAAAATAGCTATGCTGAACATAGGTTCCTATAGTAATAGATTAGCTTAAGTGATGTAAAGGGTTTTCCCTTACAGTCCCCGACAAAAATCATAGCCTGCTTTTGTCCTGTATTGCACTAATTTTGATGTATAAACTGTGGTGCTTTAATATGCTGTTATGCAGGAACGTATTACCAAAATACTATTCCCAAACACAATTAAAGGAAACTTACAATGCTCATCTTTCTAAGAATAGTAATATCAGAATTCCTACTTCACAGAAATGAGACAAGGATGGAAATTGTATATTATGTATTAGTATTTATACATCTGCAAAACGAGGTAGTGTGGTATATTCAAGCATAATCAGCATGAGTTTGAGATGCTGCATTTATCACAAGTGGCAAAACTACAAGTGCATTCCACAGGTTAGCCTAAATGAGTGCTAATGACTTTTGCCACACCATAGGATTACATATTCTACTTACGCCAGAGTAGTATGGAGAAAAAATATATGAGAAAAATTTGAGTTCTGAAATATATGTATATGTATGTGTGTGTGTGTGTGTGTGTGTGTGTGTGTGTGTGTGTGTGTGTGTGT